>UCOK01015979.1:0-119404 GCA_900474325.1 Synergus umbraculus
AGGTTCCATGAAATAGGGAGAGGTTCAATTGAATAGAATTAATTTCCAGGGGATAGAGGGAGGTTCTATGAGATAGGGGAGGTTCTATATGATAGGGGGGGTTCTATGGGATAGGGGGAGGTTCTATGGATTATGAGATGGTTCTATTAAATAGGGAGAGGCTCAAATTAATAGATGTCGTTTCCAGGGGATAGAGTGAGGTTCTATGGATACATGGATGATTTAATAGGGTGGTAGATGAGGTTCTATGGGATAGGGGGAGGTTCTATTGGCTATGGGAAGGTTCCATGAAATAGGGAGAGGTTCAATTGAATAGAATTAATTTCCAGGGGATAGAGGGAGGTTCTATGAGATAGGGGAGGTTCTATATGATAGGGGGGGTTCTATGGGATAGGGGGAGGTTCTATGGATTATGAGATGGTTCTATTAAATAGGGAGAGGCTCAAATTAATAGATGTCGTTTCCAGGGGATAGAGTGAGGTTCTATGGATACATGGATGATTTAATAGGGTGGTAGATGAGGTTCTATGGGATAGGGGGAGGTTCTATTGGCTATGGGAAGGTTCCATGAAATAGGGAGAGGTTCAATTGAATAGAATTAATTTCCAGGGGATAGAGGGAGGTTCTATGAGATAGGGGAGGTTCTATATGATAGGGGGGGTTCTATGGGATAGGGGGAGGTTCTATGGATTATGAGATGGTTCTATTAAATAGGGAGAGGCTCAAATTAATAGATGTCGTTTCCAGGGGATAGAGTGAGGTTCTATGGATACATGGATGATTTAATAGGGTGGTAGATGAGGTTCTATGGGATAGGGGGAGGTTCTATTGGCTATGGGAAGGTTCCATGAAATAGGGAGAGGTTCAATTGAATAGAATTAATTTCCAGGGGATAGAGGGAGGTTCTATGAGATAGGGGAGGTTCTATATGATAGGGGGGGTTCTATGGGATAGGGGGAGGTTCTATGGATTATGAGATGGTTCTATTAAATAGGGAGAGGCTCAAATTAATAGATGTCGTTTCCAGGGGATAGAGTGAGGTTCTATGGATACATGGATGATTTAATAGGGTGGTAGATGAGGTTCTATGGGATAGGGGGAGGTTCTATTGGCTATGGGAAGGTTCCATGAAATAGGGAGAGGTTCAATTGAATAGAATTAATTTCCAGGGGATAGAGGGAGGTTCTATGAGATAGGGGAGGTTCTATATGATAGGGGGGGTTCTATGGGATAGGGGGAGGTTCTATGGATTATGAGATGGTTCTATTAAATAGGGAGAGGCTCAAATTAATAGATGTCGTTTCCAGGGGATAGAGTGAGGTTCTATGGATACATGGATGATTTAATAGGGTGGTAGATGAGGTTCTATGGGATAGGGGGAGGTTCTATTGGCTATGGGAAGGTTCCATGAAATAGGGAGAGGTTCAATTGAATAGAATTAATTTCCAGGGGATAGAGGGAGGTTCTATGAGATAGGGGAGGTTCTATATGATAGGGGGGGTTCTATGGGATAGGGGGAGGTTCTATGGATTATGAGATGGTTCTATTAAATAGGGAGAGGCTCAAATTAATAGATGTCGTTTCCAGGGGATAGAGTGAGGTTCTATGGATACATGGATGATTTAATAGGGTGGTAGATGAGGTTCTATGGGATAGGGGGAGGTATTATGGACTATCGGAAGTTTCGATGAAGTAGGGAGAAGTTCAATTGAATAGATTTCGTTTCCAGGAGATAGGTTTCCCTATCAGATAGAATGTGATAGGGGAAGGTTCTATGGATTATGAAAAGGTTCTCTTAAATAGGGTGTTGTTAAACTGAATAGATGTTGTTTCCAGGGGATAGGGTGAGGTTCTATGGAGACATGGATGATTTAATAGGGTGGCAGATGAGGTTCTATGGGATAGGGGGAGGTTCTGTGGACTATAGGAAGGTTCTATGATATAGGATGAGATTTAATAGGAATGGGGGGCGTTCCGTTGGATATGATAAGGTTCCGTGTTACAGTGGGATGATGAGGTTCTATGAGATAGGGGGGTTCTATGGTTTATGAGAAGGTTCTAATAAATAGGGAGAGGTTCAACTGAATAAATGTCGTTCCCAGGGGATGGGGTGAGGTTCTATGGATACATGGGTGATTAATTAGGGTGGATGAGGTTCTCTGAGATAGGGGAGGTTCTATAGAATATGGAGAGGTTCTATGGGACAAAAGGAGGTCCTATGAGGTATGGGAAGGTTCTATGAGATAGGGGAAGGTTATGTGCGATAGGGGAAGGTTCTATGGGCTATGGGAAGATTTTATGAGATAGGGGAAGGTTCTATGAGATAGGGGGGGTTCTATGGGATATGGGAAGGTTCTATGGATCAGGAGGAGGTCTTATGAGGTATGGGGAGGTTATATGAGATAGGGGGAGGTTCTATATGATAGGGGAGGTTCTATGGGATAGCGGGAGAGGTTCCATGATATATGATGAGATTTAATGGGAATAGGGGGCGTTCCGTTGGATATGATAAGGTTCTATGCTACAGGGGAGGTTCGAAGGCAAAGGGCGAGTGATAAGAAGTCTACGTGAGGTTCCTAGGGTCAGGAGATTTAGCAGAATATGTATTCCAAGGGACAAGGGGCATTTCGATTATTTTAAAAACAGTGAATAGTTATGTCTGCCTTGAAGATTCATGTCGCTTGTTGTAGGGACGACCACGTTCGCTCACTCAAGTTGGTTGTGATGACTTCTTGGGTCCCTAAAAGGAATTGGACGAGCATCACACCCAGGTTGAGTGAGTCTACGTTGCCGCCATTTTTCTTCTTCATATGTCTCCATTCCCTGGATCACTTTATCTTCATCTTCTTCATTTCCTCTGCTGTCGTCTTATCCTCTTCTAGCAGCTTTCTTAAAATCTTATATGCTAGTATAAAAATCTCGGATTCAAACCTTATCTAACGACAAAAAGAAGAAAGAACTTAGGGATAATGCAGAGAAAAAGCTTTCCAATCCTGACTTTAAGAGTGGCAAAACATTAAATATGTTATTTGAAGAAAGATAATTCACTTTTAGTTGTGATTTATTGTTGACTAGATTTGTTTTTCCTTTTCGCTCTGCTTTTCGTGTTTTGTGTTGATTTGTTATTTTTTATCTGAGGCTACAAAAAACTTCGCACTGTATCGAAAGAATCGAACAAAGTGTTTGGATTATATCGACCAGGAAACTCGATAGCCTGTGAAGAGAGCGAGTGCTCTCTTCTTTGTACATCAATGGGAGCCCTTAGAAATGCTACGTGGCTATAATACGAAACCCCGTCTCAAGCATCGACAACCCTTTTTGAGCGTCTGCCAACTGTGCCAAAAAATGCATGGCTCAGAGGCATTTCAAACGCGTCTAGGGTGGAAAGTAAAAAAGAAAAAGTTAACGGAATTTAAAAAAAAATTTCTTTACTTCTTTACAAATATTAAATATAGATATTTTTTCGCTTTGAAGAGGTATTCAATTGAAAAATTCCTTTTAGTCACAAAGTATAAAAATATTACATTTTTCCGCTCTGTACGCATATTTCTATTTGAAAAGTAAGTAGCTCTACAGAGCGAAAAAATAATAATTTCTTATATTTATTGAGTAAAATGAGGAAATTGAATTTTGAAAATTAGAATCTGGGTACAAAGACGCTTAACTTCATGCTTGTTTTCACCCAGAAGTTCTCCTTTCGTCATTTAATTATCTCAGGGTAGTGAGAGGATTTCGCGCGTTAGTTAACGCGTGATGTGTCATAATTAATAACTAATTAACCTCTAGAATAGTAACCTAGAAAGCGTGCATGAATTTCTACCATACATGTGTTTACCTTTGATATTTTGTCTGTATAATTTAACGACATAATTTGCAAATACTCAAACTAAATTACTTAGACTATATTATATGGTAATTAATTTCTAATAATAATTCTCAAAGTTATTTTACATTCTTTTTTAGTTTCCTTTTTAAATTATACGTTCGGTATTATATTTCTCAGATGAGAGAAAAATATCGTATTACAAATTGCAATGCAGAAAAAAAATTTTATGAATCTAAAGTTTTAGTAAAATAAGTTGTTGCAGGATAAGGTTTTCAATGTCCTATTTCTGCAGTTGATGAACGCGACTTTTCTCTCAGCTTTTACTTCTGAAGAGATGGGGGAAAAAAAATAAAAGGAAAGTATCGCGCGAATCCGACCATCCGCGGCAAACTTGAATCTTTTTGTTCCTTTTGAGTTTTCCACGAGGCGGTACTCGGCATCAGGTTTGGTTACAACTGTCGGCGACAAGTGCCACATAAACTGGGGTAAAGTTGTTGGAAAATTGGAAAGTGTTTGTCGACTCGTATCGAAACAATACTAGCTCCCTCGTATGTATAACTAACTTAAAAAAAAGAATTTATTTACACCTCCAGCTCACAAGTATTCTCTTTCAACTTTTCTTTTACACTTTTCTTTCTTTAAAATTATTGTTTATATCAAAACAGAAGAAGTCATTTTAATCTACATTCTTATAGGTTTTTTATTTTATTGCTTTAACAGAAAGTCAGAGGAGGAAAAAGAGGTGAACGGATAAAATGGGTGATGAGAAAAAGGACAGAAAGAAGTGGGGATGGGGCTAGGGATATAGGGGAGGGGATAGAGACAAAGGATTCTTTTGAAAGTAGGGGGAGGGGCTAGGGATAATGGGTAAAGGGAGGGGTGACATTATTTGTGAGGGGTAAGAGTAAAAAATAGTGTTATGAGGTAGGTGACGAGAAAGTGGGATGGGAGCGTAAGTGGGGAGGGGGCTAGGGATATATGGGAGGGGATATAGACAAATTTTTTTATGAAAATAGGGGGAGGGGCTAGGGATAATGGGTAAAGGGAGGGGTGACATGATTTGTTAGGGGTAAGAGTAGAAATTAATGTTATCAGATGAGTGACGAGAAAGTGGGGTGAGAAAGTAAGTGGGGAGGGGGCTAGGGATATAGGGGAGGGGATAGAGACAACTTTTCTGATGAAAATAGGGGGAGGGGCTAGGGATAATGGGTAAAGGGAGGGTTGACATGATTTGTGAGAGGTAACAGTAGAAATTAGTGTTATGAGGTGAGTGACGAGAAAGGGGGGTGGGAGCGAATGTGGGGAGGGGACTTGGGTTATAGGGGAGGGGGCTTGGGATATAGGGGAGGGGATAGAGACAACCGAATATGATGAAAGTAGGATGAGGGGCTAGGGATAAGGGGTAAAGAGAGAGATGTCATGAAAGTGGGGAGGGGGCTAGGGATATAAGGGAGGGGAAAGAGATAAGCGGTTCAATTGATAGGAGGGGGCAGAAGTATGAGTTAATGGAATAAGATGATTGACCGGAAATTGAGATATAAGTAGGGAGGACCTGAGGATAAATAGGAGGGGGATGGGGGAGGGGAAAATTGAGGGAGGGGCGACATGATCTGCAAGGGCTAAGAGTAGAAATTACTGCTATAAGATGAGTGAAGAGAAAGCGTGATGGAAACGGGAGAGGAGAAGGGGCTAGGGATATAGGAGAGGTGTTAGGGGTGAGGATAGAAGAGGGGATAGGGATGGGAGGTTCAGAGGGGGTTAGAGTAGGTAAGAATAAAAGGTTCTAAATGCCAGAGAGGGGTCTGAGTATAGGGGTATAGGAGAAGGGGCTGGAGGTATAGGAGAGGTGCTAGGGGTGGGGATAGAAAAGGGGATAGGGATGGGAGGTTCAGAGGGGGCTAGAGTAAACTTAGTGAGACCAGATGGTTGACAAGAAAAAGGAATGTAGAAAGAGGTAGGGGAGGGGGCTAAGCATATACGGAGGGGGAGTGATGAGAGGGGGAAATTAAAATGGAGTGGTTGAATTAGAGGGGAAAGTTAGAGGGGGGTTTATAATTCAATTTTAAAAATTGATATTATTAGTTCCATTTAGTTGAAAAAATGGACTGAATTGCTTATAAGCATTTGGTTACGACAGAAACAAGTTTCTTTCTTTAGATTAAAATTAAAAGAGTTACGTTGCTCATTGTCTGACCCAGGCTGACTATAACTTACTGTTACTACTCGCAGATATTTCAGTAGTAGTAGTAGACTTTCTCGAGCAACTGTGACGAGCGCTCTTGCTTTAATTGCATACCAGCAACTTGAAAAGAATTCAGTAAATTCATAATAATCTAGCTTTCGTGGAGGCAAGGCCACAAAAAGTCGACGAGAATTCACAAAGGGGATATTTTGAAAATGTAGTGCGAGTGAAATTCTAGAGAGGCGGATGTAAAATACTGTCATGAAAATTAATATATTTATTATTATGTTTAATTTAATAATTTCTGGGCGAATTTTATTTAAGACTATGAAACGGAAAAAAGTAGTTTTGAGTCGATAGTTTTTCTCTCTGTGAAGAGAAGTCTCCGGTTGATTTTAATTAATTTCCTTTCGATGGATGACCGGAAAATCCGATTGTCATATTTCAGAAGCCTTATTCCACAAGATTTCCCGGGGGAAAAATGCATCACTCCTTTCTCTAGATCGATCACTAGCTCGGACAGAAGGACCGCTTTTTAAAGTAGTTAGAAAACCACAAAACGTTATACGCTGACGGAAAAGCTCGTCACGTCGCGTTCTGGTCGTTACTTTCTTTCGTAGGGGAAAAAGCCATTTTCCCGACAAATCGCAGCCAACCTCTGGTCTGGTTTTCACCCTTCCACGCCATTTAGCCCCGGGCTTTATTTTTACTTAATAGCCGTTTTCGACGCCGCAGCTTTAACATTTGAGAAATGTTAATTATATATTCGTTTTTAAAACTTACCACCGGCTTTATTAAAGGGATGAATTATCCTCAATCTGGTGTCACTTACCTATAACAGAAAAAAAAAGATCGTTAATCGGATACGTCACAAACATATGTATTGAATTCTAAAAAAAAAATTGTAAACATTGAAATATGAATCTATTCAATTTTTGCGAATATCAATGTCCATTTTTGCGAAGCAAATGGGTCCATAATTCCTGGTCACATTAACCGCATGTTGATGTCTAACAGTGCAAAACAATCCGCCTGAAGCGAGGTCGAGCATCCGAGTGAAAAGCATTGCGGCTAATTGTTTTATTGGAACAATTACCAACCTAGTAGCGGAAACCTAGCCTACAGTTATGTTGGTAATTTGTGCTACACTATGTATATCATACGCTATCACAACATACGTTATTTACTCTACCATTTTGACATGTGTCAACTCAGCGTGACGTCAGCTTGTTATTTATTGATGGCAAATACAAAGTTCATCTTGTTTCCAGAGGAAAAAGGAAAAATACAAATACAAATAAATAGCTGTCTGTGAATGTAAATAAGGGCCGAGAGGAGCAGAAAAGTAACGAGGATAGGGAATCCGGAATGGAAACGCAGTGAAAGAAGTTGATTTGCTTATAAATTGAAGAAGAGGATAAAGGAGGAGGATTACAGACAATCAAACGCTACAATGTTCAATTTATAGCTTAATTTACATAATAAATCCTTGATGTGATTTTTAATTTATTCACAAGCATATCGAATATTTTAAGTCGTCTTTTGTAAAAAAAAGTTTCTAATATTAATATCAATATTCGTTGAAGTTCAGGGCTGGACTGATGATAAAATCAGTTCTCGAGACACCACGTAAAAGATTTTTTTCTTCACGTTGCAGATCATCCAAGTACTTGCGAAGTTGATCCTTGAAGAGGTTGGCCAAAGAGAATCTCACGAGCACCTTGTGGGAACGACCTAATTACTTGAAAGCGTGCGCCGCTTGGCGGCGAGTCATCCTGGCACCGAATGCAATTTAGACGGAGGTATAGTCGCTGAAATTGCACCCTTTTGACACCGATGAAGGTTACACAGTCTGCGACGAGGGATCGGGAATGGGAAAAGGGTAATAGGAAAGGGTAGGGGGAAAAGTTCTCGCGCAGAGGCTGATTTAGCGAGTCTGGGTCTCGTGTGTCACACTGTCACACTGTCACACTGGCAGGAGTAACCGAACAGCTTTTAGAGCTCGTATGTCCATTAAGCGTGTCGCTTTCACGCGTCAATGACGAAATCAGGTCCACGAACCGTGTTGCTAGTTATTAGTTTAATTTTCCTACTATACGCGACTAGACGCCATCAGCGTGAAGTTCTGCTACAATAATACATATGTGAGCAGCACTAAAAGGATCCATCCGCCCGGAATGAAATTAATCAGCCGTTTTAGGGTTGGGACTTCAACGTTTCCCAAGTGGACTTCCAAAAAACACTTCCGGAATACTTTGTTGAAAAAATTAATTGCAAACGGGTTGAGCGGAAGACTGGACTGTTTGCGCCCGAGCCTCGCGTCACTTATAACGATGTCTAACTAACCGTGTTCTCTATAACGAGCGCCACGTTAGTCACGAATGTTTAGCACCGACAACGTTCGCGATCATTAGAGTTCCATAGCGAATGCACAGTTGATCGCCTCCTCTCAAGTATAACAGGAGAAATAAAAAAGAACCTAATGTCATTAATGATATTCAGCCAAGCTTAAGATTCCTAATGAGGCTCCGCAATTCTGCAGACAGACAATCGCGTCCATTTCAATTTCAATCGTTTCCGACATCCAAATTCAATTTCCTCGTTTTATTCAAAAAATATTTGATCTGGCTATTTTTTCGCTCTGTAAAGCTTTTCATTTTTTGTATGTAAATATGCGTACAGAGCGAAAAAATGTATAAGTCCAATCCTCTTTGTGTAAAATGAATTTTTACATTTAATTTCGACGTTAGGTCTCAAATTCCCCGTTTGGACAATTTACCATAATATTTCTTAAGAAAAAATGAGGAAATCGAATCAGGGTTAACAAACCTAGACCCAAGACCCTTAAAATTCATTTTCCACGTTTTACTTCAAAAATATTACACCTAGACATCTTTTCGCTCTGTAAAGTTCTCCATTTTTCAAATAAGAACAGACGTACAGAGCGAAAAAATGTATAACTTTAATCTTCTCTGAATAAAATGGATTTTCAAACCTAATTTCGACGCTAGGTCAAAAATTCCTCGTTTTAGACACAAGATACTAAAAATATACATTTTTTCGCTCTGTACGCATATTTCTACACAAACCTCGAGTAGCGCTACAGAGCCAGAAAATATCTACTTCCAATATTTATTCTCTAAAACGAGGAAATAGAATTTTGAGGTCAGAACTTGGATCCACTATTCATAATTGAAATTAGTGGTGAATTTCGTCGCTCAAAGTAAATGACGATGGAGTTGGGAAATGGGTATATTGAGCGTAGAGGTATCTTTGAGCTCGTATAGTGAAGCAATTAAATATCCGAAACTGGAACGCGTTACTAATTAGCAATTAGCAGCACCTGTCATACAACCCTCTATGGTCCATTCTTCCCCCTTCACCCCTTCAAACCCTACAGCCTCCACTCCTAGAAGTAAAGGTCTTTAGCCAACCCTCGTGTTAATCAATGATTAAGGCTGTCATGGGATATCTCTTTAAGTCTAATATTCACGGATTATGTTCTTATTAACTTCTTTATTGTTTGGAGAGGGAGGCTGTGAAACCTGGTCTCGATTAATCGATTCGATACTCCTGGAAACCGAAATTAATTTTCACATCCTACCAACTTCTCTGAAATATCGATTTACCTATGTGTTATATTTCAACTCCTCTATGAAGTTCCTCTAATCAAATTCGATCTACCCATTCATTAGCTAAAGTTATTTGCCCTTATTTGCACCCATCCCCCTCCCCCCCCCTCCCCCTTGCCACTCACCACGTCAGAAAGTTACTTCAGCCAATTTCCAGGGATTTAATGGGATTTTAAATAAATTTGAGATAGATTGTATGGGATTAGGAAAAATTTCAAGGAATTTAAGGATATTTTGAGAATTTAAAAGAAATTTCGCGTTTTTTTTTTAATTTTGTGGAATTTAAGGCCGTGTAAGACTTACCCGATCCCTAACTTACCGACATTTTTTTCTTTGCAACGCTACGTCTACATTTATTGAGATATCAAATTTAAAATTTCGGAAATTAGAGAAAATATACTAAGGTTTGTTTATCAGGTCTTAAATGTTTGTAAAAATAAAAAAAAATGTTGAATAAATTTTTTTTAATAAATGTCAATATTTAGGAGCAGAGAAGAAAATGTCGGTAAGGTAGGGATCGGGTAAGTCTTATATTGCCTTAAGGAATAGAGAGACTTGAAATAAAAAAAAAATAATAAATAAATAAATATATAAGAGAAATAAATAAATATATAAAAAAATAAAATAAATATATAAAAAAATAAATAAATAATGCAAAAATTTAAAAAAAATTCTTATGAAATATAAAAAATTCGCGTGTGTGCTAAAGTTGAATTCTTCTTAATAATATTTACAAAGGAGACAATTTAAAATCGCAGTCTGTAAAAATACAACCGTGTTATCGGTGCAAGGCGCATTGTCATAAATATTGTGGACTTTTTTCTTCCTCTGCTAAATTTCAATTTTTATTTCGCTCGGGGCGTTTATTTTTGCACGATTCGTGTACTTGTGTGTGACGTACACATATAAATGGGATGCAGTCGAGACCCTGGCGACAATATAATCCACATTCACACCAAATGATGATATTACGTATATCACACCGCGCTCGGGTCCACGAAACATAAAAGTACTCGAAATGTATGTGCATAAATCACACTTGAACTATGAATACAATTCTGCTTCGCTCGAACAATAAAAAAACATTTCTTCTCCAGCAGGTAAATAAGAAATACATGTCGAGTGATCCTTTTATATCAAATCAAGCTACGGGGATTTTTTTAAGGGTGTCGGGCTCAAGTTCTAAGCTCAAAATTCAATTTCCTCATTTTACTTTTGAGGAATCCGACATTTGGAAATATTTACCTTTTTGAGGGTTTGCAAAAATTGGTTTGAAAGGAATTTATGAAATTTTAAGTTTTTAAATAATTTTTGAGTATTTCAAAGAATTTTAAGAGGGTTTCAATTAATTTAAGGTATCAATGATTTTTTTAAATGGAATTACAGGGAAAAAATTGGTTTTTAACTTTTTAGGAATATCATCATAAAAAAATATATTATTAATAAAATTAAAAAAAATATCAGCCCAAAACGTAATTTTTTTAATTTCGCAAATAAATTTAAAAAAAAAACTGTAAAACTAAATTTTAGGTTTGTAAGTGGAATTAATTTAGGGCAAGTCCTAGGAATCTTATCTCTAGAAAAGTCGCAATTTCAATAGACCTATCAAATAAAAAAAAAAACCTAAAATAATATTTAAAAAAAATTCTAAATTAATACTTCCCAATGTAAAAAAGTATTTCTATATAAAAGAATCGCGACTCTATATTCTCTTTGAATTTGAATCACTAAAAGACATTCTAAAGTCGTACCGTTTCATATGGTTATTTAATTTTAAAAGAATTCACTTGAGCTTGATTGAGATCAATTCAGCTGCCTCTACATTAGCTTTATTTTTCTTGCATTTCAATTTGAGTCGGCGAAGCCATTTAAAATACCTTCTTTAAACCGTCTGCTGCTCTCAAATGTCACGATCTCATTCTAATAAATTTTAATACATTTTTTTTTAATTCAAAAATTTTTTTTTTTAATTCGAATAAATTTAAAAAATTTAATTAATAATTTTTTTAAGATTTTTAACTAATTGTAAATTCCAAATGGATAATCGAAAATAAATAGTATAAAAATAAAATAGAGATTTCTAAGCTCTAACGAATTCAGAGTTTGCTGAAGTGGATAAAGTGAGGAGAAATACAAGCTTCAAACTAGTGCTGAGTACCATTCTTTTAAAAGAGAATCGTTAACGTGCTTTCACGCTTAACCGACAGCACAAAACCGGGAGAACATTTAAATCCTTTTCAGCAACATTGTAGATAGCAAACAAAAGGAAAAAAAAATTAGCTTTTGTTTATTCTTAGTCAAAAAGAATTCGTTAGTAGATTTCAAGATATTCTAAAGATTTGAAAAGTTCTTAAATTAATTTAAAGGATTTTTTGCAATTTTAAGAGTTCGTTGTTTTTTAATCACTAGTGAAAAATTCGAATTGAAATTCATTCCGAATCAATCCGAAATTTTTGGAATCATTTCGAAATTTTTATCCGAACCAAACAGTTTCATTCCGCTTTAATCTGAAGTACATTCAAAATTAATCCGAATGAATCCGGCAATACGAATTAATCAGAATTAATCCGAATTCTCAATCCGAATGAGTCTGAGTTTATCCGAATTTTTCGGATTGATTCGGATAGACCGGATTAATTCGGATTCATTCTTATTGACAGTTCGGATTAATTCTGATTAATTCGTATAAAAATTATTAATTTCTTTATTTAAATAAAATAACCTTCTACAACTAACAAAGAAACTAAAAGGAACTGACATAACAAGATATATTATTATAAAAACAATAACGTTTTTTTTTCCTTTAAAGTCTCGTTTTAATTTTCTGACTAATTGTCCAATTATGGGCTGAAATAATTTAAGTCACAAAATCGGAAAAGCAATTTGAGCGTAATGGAAAAATATTTCCTCCGCTCGTTCAGAATTAAGTAACTTAGTTCAGTTTGCCAATTAAATCCTGGTTTTTAATTCGATCTCAGAATTTTTCATATTTTTAGACAATTATTAAAAAACCTTTTAGAATTATTAAAAAACTTCTCGAATTAGTAAAAAAAAAAAACATTTAGAGTTAGTAAAATTAGTTTCAAAAAATTGAAAAAGTATTATTTTTACTCGAAATTTAAAATTGTATATTTTTTTCAGAAAATATTATTCGAATTTTTTAAAAAATAAGTTGGTTTTAATTAAAAGCACAATATTTTTAAAAATTTACTTTCCCCCTATTTAGAAATTATTTTTTATCAATTTTTTATCATGGAAGTATTATTTTGGCGAGAAGGAAGCTAATTAAAAAATACTTGCCATTTTTGGTTCTCCGCGTATTCCAAAAAGACGCCACTGAGGCTGGTGGTTTTTCTTTCGTTTTATTTGCGACACGATCAAATATACTACTAAACTAAACTAACCGAATCAAGTGCAACGAGAAACCGCGAAATGTATTCACAGCAAGCGCTCTCGGCAATCTGATGCTGTCGGTGCACCGCTGCGTATCTGTTCCGAGAATTTCAACGCATGCGTGTTGAACTTAACGCTTGCGCGGAATCCAAGCGTTATTGCATTTCGATAAGTGGAAATCCTTCGCTTCTGTGAAAAAATGTAGGAATTATTTTCGTAAAAGGTACTTGTATAATACAAAAATAAAATCTGAACCAAGAATTAAGAAATAATAATTATAAAAGAAAAATATTAATATTCTCTATTTTTTAAAACAATTTGTTAAGTATATACATTTTTTCAGAAAAGAAATTACTTTTCAGGATTCAGACTAAAAATTTTAGAAGGGTGTGACCAAACCAATGACTGAATATTTTTTTATATAGGGGTGGGGTGTGACTGGACACTTTTTATAATGATGCGATCGAATCAAGGCATTTTCTGTATTGGGGTGTGACTGTTTTATTTTTTAGGGGCGGGGGTGTGACTGAAATATTTTATAGGGGTATGACTATGTCTGAATCTATATAAATTGGAAATGTGACTATATTGTAGAATATTGGGGTGTGAATGAATTATTTTTCAACGACTCGAGTGTGATTCAACTTTTTTAGGGGTGCAACTGTTTTATTTTTAACTATTGGGGTATGACTTAATTGGGGTGTGACTGAACCATTGTCGTCAAGATACAGTCAAAGAAAGGCCTTTTTGTATTGGGGTGTGACTGTGTTATTTTTAATTGGCTGAACTATTTTTTATGGAGGTGAGACCAAATAAAGGTCTGTTATAAATTTGGGACATGACTATATTATTTTAAGGAACTGAATAGCTAGGGTGGGATTAAATTTGAGTTTGTAAATGGGATTCGTGTGACTGGATCTTTTTATTTGGAGTGGGGCGGGACCGAATATTAAATGCTTTTGTTAATGAAATGTGACTGGATATTTTGTATAATATTGGGGTATGACTGTGTGTGAATTCTGGGATGTGACTAGATTTTTATATTTGGGGTGGGACCTAATAATGGCTTCTTCTATACTGAGGTGTGACCATGAAATTTTCAAAAAATTTATTCATGACTCGATCTTTTTGCATAATTCTTATTGTAAGATTAAATGGCTAAATTTTATAAAAATGGGGCATGACTGTAAAATAAGATGGGGTGTGACCAAATATTTTTTGTAAGTTATTTGGGGTGTAACTGAATTCTTTCTTAAATAGGGTGGGGTGTGACTGTATTTTTCTTGTAAATAGGGTGAGGTGTGACCGAAACCCTCTTTCACTGCAAAAACTTTTAGTTTATTATTTATTAACTGTATAGTGTTTCATAAACTGCATTCTGTGGGCGGATATTTGTGGGCGTTTGTCCTAACTGATAATCACGACTTATCACTCAAGTGACATATTTTTGATTTAATAACTAATTGACAGATAAATATTCTTTTATCTCTATTGTCTAGCTATATATTTTCCTTTCTTTTTTAAAAATGTAAATTATACAAAAAATTGAACAGATAATGTGAGTATACTGAAAAGCAATCTGGGAGAATTTCTCATTTTGAAAAAACTTTCCATACAGAATAGAAATACTCCAATTTATTTTAATAAAGCAAAACTTTTTATTTCAAGTCTATCTTTTCTTCTACTTTGCTATTTGCGAGGACAATACTCAAACCCGCATCTCTTGAGCACGAATTTCGATTTATAAAGGCCATTATCTCGCGAAGCATGAAGAGACAATTTCATAAAAATGAGTTTAACTTTAGAATCGACAAGAATGGAAAACAGAGTTCAAACAGGATTATTAAATGAATTTAATAATTAATATTTATCATTTATTCATATATTGTGTTATTAATTTTATCCTTGCTTCTGGGCTTTTCCATTTAATCCGCACTTTAAATATATTTATTAAACACACAGGTTTATAATTTTCAATTACTCCATTTGTAACGCGTGCTTAAAATCTCATTTACGAAATGAACATAAACACCTCTTTTTCTGGAAATCTAGCATCTCTCTACAAAATGAAATATAATTAATTATTCGTCCGGTAAAATGGTGGAAATCCAGGAGGAAAATAAAATTAAGGCAGATGCTGAATAAAAAAATCAATGCTTTCAATTTCAACGGAAATAATTGGGATTTTATGCTACTTACTTTGTAAATAAAAATATGCGTACATAGCAAAAAGTGTGGTATTTTTTTTTTACTTTTTGTACAAATTAAATTTTTTAATTGAATATTGAGGTTTTATATCAAATTTCTCATTTTAACGATAAAGTATTAAAATTATGTACTTTTTATCTTTGTATGCAAATTTATATTTAAAAAGTGAATAGCAATCAAATATCTATGTAGCTAAGGCTTCGGATTAAAATTCATTCCGAATCAATCCGAATCATTCCGAAATATTCGAAGCAAACAGTTTAAAGTTTTTTTTACTATAAACCTTGACTTTAAACCTTGAACCTTTGAACCTTCGAAATTGGCCGAAGGTTCACAATCAAAGGTCAAGGTTCAATAGTAAGAGGTCATAAATGTCGAGGATAAAAGGTCAACAGATAAGGGTCAAAGGTCAAAGTTCAAAGGTAAAATGTAAAGGGGCATAAGACCGGGTTCAAAGGTCAAGTGTCAGAGGTCAGAGGTCAAGAGTCAAATATACTATCAAGAATCAAAAGTAAGGGGTCATGATTCAAAGATCAGGGTCAGAAGTAAGAAGAAGAAATAAAGAGAATGTCAAACCTGAGAGGTCAAAGATCAAAGGTCAAAGATCAAAGGTCAAAGATTGATCAAGTTCAAGGATCAAATTCAAGAATTCATAAGTGATAATTAATTTATCAAAGTTAAAAATGTGGTCAAAGGTCACGAGTCAAATTTCTGCTGTTGAAAGTAAACGGTCATAGATCCCAAGTTGCAAGTGAAGGGTCAAAGGTCACATAGGTCAAAATTACTTGTTTTTTTGATTTCTTAAATTTCTGGAGTGATCAATAAGGACTTATATCTCTTGGTCAATAGGGATCACCTGATGGATCAAGTGACCCATCAGGTGACATCATATTTCTCAAATAAAATAATGATAAAGAAATAAAATTTCAAGTTTAGAGCTTGGATTCAAGAGTCTCAACTTAATTTGATTAAAAGTCGAAAGCAGACGTGGAAGAGCGTTTCTGGTCTTAAAATTTCAGAGGAATTTCAAGGGTTACTTGCATGAGATAAAACTTGGAAGATCCTCTGGTAGTTTCGAGTTCGTCGAGCGGATTAAACGTCACCTTAATTAATCTAGGTTTACTCGCGTCTGCCCCACTGCTTCCCGAGACACTATCCTGACGCTCTCTGGTGCTTAGCCCCTCCCTCCTCCCCTGCCCCTCAATCATGTGACATTCCCTAGGCCCCCTGATCACATCAAGGTTGGAGTTTTCGTCCTCAAGGCTGAAAGGAAGACAGGCCTTCCTCTTGATCGTTGCGGATATTCGTTATGCATCCGCAGAGTCGCTCGTCCTCATCGTCGTCACCACTTTGCTTCATATTCTGCACCTTTCCCTCTGACTTCCTTTCTCTATACTCGACCAGGTCTGTCCCCTTGCTTTATTCGTACTCTTCAGCGTTCGTTCTCAGAGCTGCTGCTGCTGCTGCTGCTGCTGCATCCCAGAGCTCGACTCAACTCGAGGGTACTTGAATCAGTAAGAAGGCTGAAGGGTGCAAGTTGCAGGCTTCATCCGGTACCACCTTGTGCGCTCGTGAACGAACACTCTGAAATACTGTGCAAACTTTCGTCTCGCATCTGGTCGCGCTCGAAAGCAAAGTCTCAAACAGCAGACAAAAAGGATACGATAAACTTTCTCGAGAACGTTCAAGAAGGGAAATAAGTTCAACTGACCTATTTTGAAAAGGTCAAAGGTACAGGGTCAAAGTTGAAGGATAAATATTAAGGTTCAAAGTCAAAAAATAGGATTCAATGATCATATGAATGTTAGAGGTCGAAAATCAAAAGTTATTGGTCCAAGGTCACAAATTACACGTTTAAGGTCAATGGTCAAAAGGCAAAGTTCAAGGGTCAAGCAGCCTAGTCACGAGTGATAGGTCTATGTTCAAAAGTCAAGGTTCATAGGTCATAATCAAATTTAAGAGGTAAAAAGTAAGTGGTCAAAGATGATTAGTCAAATGACGGAAATAAAAGGTCAAAGTTAGAGTTCAATGATCAAAGTTAGAGGTCAAAGCTCAAATTTAGAGGTCGAAGCTCAAAGTTAAAGGTCAAGGGTCAAAGTTAGAGGTCAAAGGTCATAATCAATGATATAGAGTCAAAGTTCAAGGATCAAAAGTCAGGGGTCATGGATCGAAGGTCACAGGTGACATATCCAAGGTTAAGAGTCAAGAGGTCATGGGTCAAAGTTTAAGATTCTCTCTAAGTAGAGAAAATATAGCAGTATTTCAGTATTTGCATAAACAGAGCTGAAAATTCACTTGCTACGGCTTCGTTCGACGAAATTATCACGACCTCATTCAATACAGAAAGGCTCCTTTCGCACGTTTTCACCCATATTCGTTGCAGCTGATTGCAAGATTTTTTCCTACGCTCGCGAATTTTTTGTCAGTGCAGAATCGAATACGGATTTGATTTCATCAGCCAACTGGATTCATTAGAGTATTTTAGGATAGAGTAGGATTTTTTTTAATTAAGACTTTAAAATACGTTAGTATATAAAAACGATTTTTTGCAATTTCTAAGCTTCATGGAGTAGGCGGTTATAGGTCTGAGGGCATAAGTCAAAGGTGAAAGTTAAAAATCAACAATCAAGGTCAAATGTAAGGGTACTGTAGTTAAAGGTCAGTTTCAAAGGTCAAAGGTCGAAGGTGAAAAGTTAGGGGATCAAAAATAGTAGACAAAGTTACAGACTCAAAGTTTAAGGATAAAAATAAAAGGGTAAAAAAACCAGGATAAAAGGTCAAGGGTCATAGGTAAGGGTGAAAGGTCAAGGGTCAAAAGTCACACACCCAAGGTCAAAGATCAAGAATCGAGTCCAAGAATTCAAGTAGACAGTCTAAAGATAGAAGTCAAAGATCCAGGGTCAAAAGCAAAAGGTCAAAGGTCATAAGATCAAGGGTCACATGTTGCATGTGAGTTGCAAGATAAATAGTAAAAAGTTTTTTCGTCAGGCAATGTTTATATACATTTTAAACAATGGAAAATTTCTGTGAAATTGAAAGCTTTTGCCTAAAATTTTTTTAAATATTCAACTTCCATGTTTCTCTGCTAGAATTTAAAAAAAGTCTTATTCTCTCAGATAAGTATATGTATTCTACTTTTTCCTTTTTAGCGAGTACTTGTGACGCTCTTCCGGTCTCATCTCTCCACTCTTTTTTTTCTATCTCTTTGGTCTGCGAAACCATTCTTAAGCACACCTACCCTTCCCACTTGCACACCACCTTCTACTTCGCCTTTAAAGTTTAGTTGGACTTCGCGAGGAAACCAGCGTGTTTCTCTTCCAGTTTCGTTTGCTTTAAAGTTTCAAGCCGAGGAAACCTCGCGGTTTGAGAAGAGTCAATTTTGTGGTCGTACCGCCTTAGGGTTCTTTTTACCGAAACTTAACGAGAGTACCGAGCGAGGTTTTCTCCATATAATCGCGCATGGCAAGTAACGAACAATCTAGTAGAGAAATTTTTTTTTATATCAGAGGAGGATAGGTTTATTTGAGACAAAAATCTAGCAAAGAAGATAATAAGTAATTTTTGAGAGTCATTGGTCAAATATTATAACAGAGTAAGGAACCAGTGATCAATCGTCAAAAGTGAAAAGGTCAAAGCTAAAGGTCAAGGGTCAGAGGTCGTTGATGATTCAAGGTCATAGTTCAAGCGTTAAAGATAAAGTGATGGGGTCATAATGCAAAGGTCAAAGGTCAAAAGTCGGAGGCTAAGGGTCAAATATCAAAGGGTTTAAGGTCACAAGTCAAATTTCGAGAATAAAACGCCAAAAGTGAAGGGTGAAAGTTCAATGGTAAAATCTAAAAGGTCATAAATCAGTGGTCAAAGGTCAGAGGTCAAAGGTCAAGGGTCGGAAGTAAGATATTAAGATAGAATGTCAATCGTAGGAGGTCAAAAGGTCAAAGTTTAAATATCAAAGGTCTAGGATCAAATTTTAGAATTACTAGGTCACAGATCTAGGTCAAAGGTCTATGACCAAGGTCAAGGGTCAAAATGTAAGATTTTCATAGGATTTTCACTCACTGATCAAAGTACAAAGCTTATGGTCAAAGGTCAAGAGTCCGAGGTCAACTGTCGAAAGTAAGGGGTCATAAATCAGAAATTCCAGGTCAAAGGTCAAAGGTCATAGGTTAAATTCAGTATTTTTTGGATTTCGAAAAATTTTAGAGAGGTAAAGAAGGGCGTACGTCACGTTCTCAAGAGGGATCATGTAATCGATGCATTAATAAAGGTCAAATATCAAAGGTCAAAGGTCATAAGTCAAATTATGAGGATAATAGGCATCAAATTTCAAAGGTCAGAGATCTAGGTCAAAGGTCTATGATCAAGGTCAAAGGTCTATGACCAAGGTCAAGGGTCAAAATGTAAGATTTTCATAGGATTTTCACTCACTGATCAAAGTACAAAGCTTATGGTCAAAGGTCAAGAGTCCGAGGTCAACTGTCGAAAGTAAGGGGTCATAAATCAGAAATTCCAGGTCAAAGGTCAAAGGTCATAGGTTAAATTCAGTATTTTTTGGATTTCGAAAAATTTTAGAGAGGTAAAGAAGGGCGTACGTCACGTTCTCAAGAGGGATCATGTAATCGATGCATTAATAAAGGTCAAATATCAAAGGTCAAAGGTCATAAGTCAAATTATGAGGATAATAGGCATCAAATTTCAAAGGTCAGAGATCTAGGTCAAAGGTCTATGATCAAGGTCAAAGGTCTATGACCAAGGTCAAGGGTCAAAATGTAAGATTTTCATAGGATTTTCACTCACTGATCAAAGTACAAAGCTTATGGTCAAAGGTCAAGAGTCCGAGGTCAACTGTCGAAAGTAAGGGGTCATAAATCAGAAATTCCAGGTCAAAGGTCAAAGGTCATAGGTTAAATTCAGTATTTTTTGGATTTCGAAAAATTTTAGAGAGGTAAAGAAGGGCGTACGTCACGTTCTCAAGAGGGATCATGTAATCGATGCATTAATAAAGGTCAAATATCAAAGGTCAAAGGTCATAAGTCAAATTATGAGGATAATAGGCATCAAATTTCAAAGGTCAGAGATCTAGGTCAAAGGTCTATGATCAAGGTCAAAGGTCTATGACCAAGGTCAAGGGTCAAAATGTAAGATTTTCATAGGATTTTCACTCACTGATCAAAGTACAAAGCTTATGGTCAAAGGTCAAGAGTCCGAGGTCAACTGTCGAAAGTAAGGGGTCATAAATCAGAAATTCCAGGTCAAAGGTCAAAGGTCATAGGTTAAATTCAGTATTTTTTGGATTTCGAAAAATTTTAGAGAGGTAAAGAAGGGCGTACGTCACGTTCTCAAGAGGGATCATGTAATCGATGCATTAATAAAGGTCAAATATCAAAGGTCAAAGGTCATAAGTCAAATTATGAGGATAATAGGCATCAAATTTCAAAGGTCAGAGATCTAGGTCAAAGGTCTATGATCAAGGTCAAAGGTCTATGACCAAGGTCAAGGGTCAAAATGTAAGATTTTCATAGGATTTTCACTCACTGATCAAAGTACAAAGCTTATGGTCAAAGGTCAAGAGTCCGAGGTCAACTGTCGAAAGTAAGGGGTCATAAATCAGAAATTCCAGGTCAAAGGTCAAAGGTCATAGGTTAAATTCAGTATTTTTTGGATTTCGAAAAATTTTAGAGAGGTAAAGAAGGGCGTACGTCACGTTCTCAAGAGGGATCATGTAATCGATGCATTAATAAAGGTCAAATATCAAAGGTCAAAGGTCATAAGTCAAATTATGAGGATAATAGGCATCAAATTTCAAAGGTCAGAGATCTAGGTCAAAGGTCTATGATCAAGGTCAAAGGTCTATGACCAAGGTCAAGGGTCAAATGCAAGATTTTCATAGGTCACAACTCACTAATCAAAGTCCGGTCAAAGTTCAAAAGTCTGAGGTCAACTGTCGAAACTAAAAGGTCATAAATCAAAAAATTCAGGTCAAAAGTCAACGGTAATTGGTCAGAAATATTTTTTTTTTTATTTAGTAAATTTTTTTGATAATTCAAAGCGGATGCCAGTGAGTGTAAACGTTTTTTTTTTTATGAAATCGGTATAAATAAGTGAGAATCTTTTTTATACTACAGGGAATGAATAAAACGAGCTTGCGTATGAAAAATTGTGCTCCGAATGTAAAATAACAAGAGGGGATTTTATTCGGATCATACAGAGCGACAACACGAGTGGCTCTTTATTTCTAGCTGGCTTGCCAGTACAATAATTCCATTGTTTCGGCAATTAAGCGCCTCCGAGCGACGGAGTGCCATCGAGTGAGATACGCAGCGCCGTTGAGACCGACGAGGTTGGAAGTGACGGGGATCATGACGATAACTGCGAGTACAGCGATCTGATTCGATCGGACATGATTGGCAGCCATTGTCACCCTCGATTTCTCGTTTAAAACAAAGGACCGCCACAACAAGACCCTTCTATCACGGTCGAAACCCATTGTCCTTCTTATTGTTTGGGCTCGCCTAACTTCAAAAACTTCTTTCTTTGTCGCTCGGTTTTATCTGCAGTAAAATATAAATATCTCAATGGAAAATTGATTTTAATATAAAAATAAGCTTTTCAAAATTTGGTTAGTTATTATAAGGGTCCTGAATAGAAGATCTAAGTTTAAAAATCGATTTCCTCATTTTACGGGATGAATATTACAATTAGATATTTTTTCGCTCTGTAAAGCTATTAATTTTTTGAATCGGAATATGCGTACAGAGCAAAAAAGTGAAAAATGGTAATAATTTTTGCGTAAAGTGAGTTTTTAAATTGAATTTTGAGGTTAAACATCGAATTCTCCATTTTAAGGGCATGATATTAAAGTTATATATTTTTGCGCTCTGTAGAGGTATTTATTTTCTAAATAGAAACATGCGTACAGAGCAAAAAAATCTATATTTTTTATACTTTACGTGTAAAATGAATTTTTAAACTGAATTTCGAGGTTAGATCTCGAATTCCTCGTTTTAAGCAAAAAGTATTAAGATTTTATATTTTTTCTTTCTGTAGCGCTGTTCACTTTTTAAATCGAAATATGCATACAGAGCGAAAAATTGTATAATATTAATACTTTTTGCTTAAAATGAATTTTATTTACTTTTACAACATAAAAAGCCGCGAATTAATTCCCTGAATAAAAATTTCAAATATTTCTTTCATTTGAATTGCAGTATTTTCCCACCGTGTCAAACAGGAAATCGAAAAACGGCAAACGTCGACACGCGAATGCGTTTATTTGCTATTAAACACCTAAAACGTTTGGGGAAGAGACAAACCGCATCTTGGCGTTTAGCCAAGACGGATGTCATGACCGAAGAATAATTTCCGTGGCAGATCCTTCGTGAAACCGATTTCCGTTTCGACTGGAATTTGTCAAATTCCCCTATACTTTCGTCTGCTTCGATTTATTTCAGTTATAAATACTATGGGGGCGTGAAAATATATTCTTTTTATCCATTATTTTCAGGCAAAAATAATATAAATATTTATGTATACAGGGTGGGCCATTTTAATCGTCCCACATAAATTTCTCGGAACCTAAACAGGATAGAGAAAAATGGTTTGGACAAAAGTTGAAGAGGATAGAGAGGATCACTCAATATTGCTAATTCCTTTGACCTTGAAGTTGATTTTCAAGGTTATTTCAAGGTCAAAGTGATTTTTTAAAATAGAAACACCTTTTTTGACTTCGCATTCAAAAAGAGTGGGAAATTCTAGTTTCAAGTCATCGGTAAATTATGACCTTGAGGTCAATTGAAGGTCAAGGTCATTCCTGAATAAATTTCAACGAGGAATTCATTGGTGACCTTCAATTTGACCTTGGAGTTGATTTTCAAGGTCATTTCAAGGTCAAATTTCGTTTTTTAAGTAGGAACCCCTAGTTTTGACTACGGATTCAGAAAGAATTGGGAAAAAATAAAAAATTGGATCCATTTGTGTTTCTTAAGGCACAGAATGAAGTGGAATGAAATGGAACAAATTACTTTCTGATTTTTCTCATTTAATTCAATGTTTTTCCGTTTTTCGAGGTACATAAAATTTTTATATAACGACGAGCAATTATTAGAACTCAATCAATTTGTCTACCTCATCAAAGTAATGTATTATACGTGACTGACCATCAAGCATTCGAACTGTGTCTGGATTCAGGTCAACGGACTTTTTTCTCATCTCTTAATATAATGTAGGATATGAATTATTCTTGAAAGGATTATTAAAAATTATTATTCAATCGGAAATTTTACCACAAAACTTTTATAATCATAAAAATGTTTTCTTTTCATTTTATAAAAGGTTTAAGTTAATTCTGCTGTGAATATGAGAATTTGTAATATTATTCGATTCGTATATTGATCATATTTCATATTGATTCAGATCATGCAGAGGTCGCAAGCACGCGACGATTAAAGAAGTCTTCCTTACCGACTAGAAATCTAGAGTCGATAAAAATGTAATCTGCGACAGAATTTTAAATTATCGACTGTTTACAATATTTTTTTATTTTTTATTAGAGAAGTGGTTAGTAGACTTTTCAAGAAAGATAATAATTTAATTAAAATGGATTTCTGGACGGATTTACTAATTTCAAATTTCTATTTCCTTGTTTTATTCAAAAAATATTACAATTTAATTTTTTTTCGCTCTGTAGGGCTGTTCACTTAATAAATAGAAATATGCGTACAGAGCGAAAAAATAAAAATTTTAAATAATTTTTGCTCAAGACGAAAAATTCGAAATTTATGCTCAAAATTCTATTTAAAAATTCATTTTGCACAAAAAGTATTAAAAAAGTATATTTTTCCGCTCTGTACGCTTATTTATATTTAAAAAGTGAATGCCTCTACAGAGCGAAAAAATATCTAATGATAATATTCATTGAGTAAAATGGGGAAATATAATTTTAAGGTGAAAATCGAACCATTTTCCTTATATTTTAAAATTATAGCTTGTCTAGATTGAAAATTTCTCATCCGAAAAATGTAAAATTGAAGAGAATCTTTTTATCGTGATGTATCTTCCAGATCGTAAAAAGGATTTCAACAAAAATTGGCAATACTGACTTCTGGCCACTTGGGTCCTTCTTTCACCGTTTTTCTTTAAGATTCACTGCCAAAAAGGCAAGTCCGACCGCCCACAACGAATTCTCCAGTGGGCGTACATCGTGCACAGCATATTTCTCGAAAAACCTGAGAACTGTACCAGCGACTACTTCATGACTACGTGAGGAGATTTAAGGGCAAAACGATCAATTTTTCCACGATTGGCAAGTGCCAAAAAAATTATTTTTCTAAAATATACAAGATCCAAAATTTTCTCTTACAAGGTAGTCGCATAATTCTTGGCAATGCCAAAACACAGCCCAAAAAGTTTCATCCCTCTAGTTCATTTGGAATTCACCCCATAGTCACTAACAACTTTTTGATTTAAGGGATGATTTCCAAATAAGCTGAAAGGATGAAACTTTTTGGGATGTCTTTTATCATCAAGAAGATTTATTGTCCAGAATAAAATTTTGTACCGACGAATAAGAAAATTTTTGGTGAATTTTTTAGGTCTAAGGGATGATATGGGGTGAGTTTAAAATGAGCTGAAGGGATGAAAATTTGTAGGATGCCTTTTAGTATTAAAAAGGAGTATTATCAACAAAAAAATTTTTAATCAACGAATTAGGATAATTTGGTGGATTTTTTAATTTTAAGGGATGAAATAGGGTGAGTTCCAAATGCGTGGGAAGGTCGAAACTTCGATAGGTCATTTACTGAGTTGTATAGAACCCAGTTGTATAGAATCAGAACTGTTTTTTAAATATTTTTTATTCTTAAAGGCGTTGAATCCAAGTTATAACCAGAATATACGAATTCCTCATTTTACTCAATGAATATTGTAATTATATATTTTTTCGCTCTGTAGTGACATTCATTTTTGATCTAGAAATATGCGTACAGAGCGAAAAAATAAATAATTGTAATATTTTACCTGCAAAATGAATTTTTAAATTGAATTTTTATATTAGATCTCGAATTCTTCGTTTTGAGCTCAAGAAACTAAAATTAAATATTTTTTTGCTCTGTACACATATTTTTATTTCAAAAATGAGTAACGCTACAGAGAGAAAAGATATATAATTTTAATATTCGTTGAGTAAAACCAGGAAATGAATCTGAATAAAATTATTTATGAAATAGAAATCTTACCTCCATGTCAGATTAGGTGAGGACCATTTCTGTCCGTGAACGGTGAATCTTTTGTGGCGCCTCAAGTTCGCGTACCTGAGATCCGGTTTATCTTGTAAGCCACATCTTCGCGAAGACATAAGTTTTTTTGTTTTTTCGTCTATCTCGCCCGTAACAGGAATGCCTGCGAAACTCTGAAAAAAATGAAGGTGATTGCAGTGAATGCAGTGATTACAAGTAATTGCAAATCGTTTGAAAAGTAATTGCAGATCTCTTTACAATTATTTCAAATGATTTCAGTGATTTTTGGTGATTTCAGGTGATGACAGTGAATTTTGGTTACTGCAGGTGAGTACAGTGAAAGCAGTGATTAAATTTGATTGCAAATTGTCTAAAAATAATTCCGGATCTCTTTACAGTTATTTCAAGTGATTTCAATGATTTAAGTGATTTTTGGTGATCTATTCATGAATATTTCTAAATATCGCATATATTCTCCTCCGAACTGATGAACTCAATTTTCATGCAAATTATATTCTGAAAAACGGGAGAATCTAAGATCCGGATTCAATTCATGTAATCTAAATGCTATAAATCCTCTTGCTTAAATGTGTATTGTGTATCCTACAATTGTATAGAGTATCCTTTTTCGTTTTTTTGTTATGAAATTTTACATGAGTGAATTAAGAGTATTGAGTTTAAGTTAAAACCTCAAAAATTCGATTTCCTCATTTTACTCAACGAATATTACATTTAAATATGTTTTCTCTCTGTAGGGCTACTTATTTTCTAAATAGAAATATGCGTACAGAGCGAAAAAATATATAATCTTAGTACTTTTTGCGTAAAACGAATTATTAGAGATAAAATCCCAAAATTAATATTAAAAATTCATTTTACACGAAAATTATTCAAATTATACATTTTTTCGCTCTGTACGCTTAATTTTGTTTAAAGATTGAATGTCCCTACAGAGCTAAAAAGTATCTAATTACAATATTAGTCAAGTAAAACGAGGAATTAGAATTTTAAGGCTAGAACATGGACCGAACATCCTTAATTCATGTGAAAAATTTTTTCGATTGAAATATCTATACCTGTAGTTCTTTTATGGCGTTTCTGAGTTGGTCTTCCGTCCTCAGATTTCCGGTTTCTATATCACTCTGAGGCAAGTAACCAAACTTCATCAGATAGTTTTGCTGTAACAGAAAAAGAAAAATCTATTTAGATTCTCTTAAAACAAACATTCCATGTATTTCTATTTTATTCTTATTATTATCATCAATATTATTATTATTATTATTATTATTATTATTTTAATTATTATTATATTTATATGTAATCTTTTTTTCTACATAAACTATAATTTCGATTACATTTCCCTTTTCGGGAAGTGTAATAAATAAAAGGAAGATTTATTTAGTGACCGGCTGTTTTTCATGTTAAGAAATATTTTTCAACTAACGTTTATCATAATAATGCCTTCGTAATGTAACAAGGCATGCGCTCCGTGCAACAGATTATTTTACTCTTCGCCGGATATTTTTGTTCCAGTACGAAAATAGTTAACTGGAGGGCTGGACTACTTCCCTTTGAATGTTTTTGTTTTTCAGTTCTCACCTTGAAAGTTATAAATCGAGAAATTGAGAAATTCAGAATTAATTATAGAGGGGACTCTGACTCTCCAATGGCGAATAATATTAGATCCAAGTTCTAACTTCAGAATTAAATTTTTTTATTTTATTTGACAAATATTATAGATACTAAGGTATTTTTTCTCTGGAGTGCTACTCAATTCTTAAGTATTCAGGCTCTAATTAGGAAAACTAGTCAGAACCCCAGAACAATTTTAACGCTTTTTTCAGAGTCGAGTACAAATTTAGAAATGGCTCTAATAAGGCCCAGGATAGTTTTCCCTTTTTCTAGTCGGGTTCTAATGTGGAAAACTAGCCAGAGCCCCACTTTTAAATAGTATGACTGATTTTTTAACAATTGGCTTCTAACTAGATGCAGATAGACTTTTCAGAGTAAGAAATTGCTTACTAACACTATCTAGTGTTAGAAAAAACTAACCAGGGCCCTAGATAGGGCCCTGACTTGGGGCAGACTAGAACTTCTAGTCTGCCCCAAGCTAGAATCCTACTTCAAATATAGAAACATGTAGAAATTTCTACGCGATATTATTTTTTTTCCATGTTGCTCTAATTGAAATATAATTGCACATAATTTTTTTATTGAAAATTAGATTACAAAATATAAAATAAAGTTTGAATTTCTCGGGCAATTTATTGTAAGAGTAATCGAGACAATTGCGAAAGTTTTTCTTTTGGAAAACATCATGAGCAAGGATAACATTAGTAGCTCACTTTCTATCTCCCTATTGTGCTTAAGCATCTCTAAATGCAAAACACATTTTCTGTAGACTATGTGGAGACTGCATTATATACAAATGCATTACTTATCCGACTTGCATTGTGCAATTCACCTAAGTACTTGCCATACTCTGTGTATATAAGGACGATAATGCGTATATATACCTGGAAAAAGGATTGAACTGAAAAAGTGAAATATTTCTATCTTTCACATTCTTTAAATAATATATAGAATTTTTTGGCAAAAAAAAAATTATTTCGAAAAGTGAGTGCAGTGACCGCAGGTGAGTACAGATGATTGCAGGAGATTTTAAGTGATTGCAGTGATTACATGCGATTGTAAATTTTTGAAAAGTAATTCCGGATCTTTTTACAGTTATTTCGAGTAATTTCAGTGATTTCAGTGATTTTTGGTGATTTTAGGTGATTGCAGATGACTTCGGATGATTGCAGTGAACGCAGTGATTAAATGTGATTGAAAATTGTTTAAAAAGTAATTTCAGGTCTTTTTAAAGTTATTTCATGTGATTTCAAGTAATTTCTGGTGATTGCAGTGATTTTTGGTGACTGCAGGTGACTGCAGTGAAAGCAGTGATTAAATTTGATTGCAAATTGTCTGAAAAGTAATTCCAGATCTCTTTATAGTTATTTCAAGTGATTTCAGTCACTTCAGTGATTTTTGGTGATTTTAAGTGAGTGCAGATGACTTCAGGTGATGGCAGTGAATGCTCGATTAAATGTGGTTGCAAATTGGTTAAAAAGTAACTGCAGATCTTTTTACATTTATTTAATGTGCTTTGAGTGATTTTGGTTAATTTTAGATGATTGCAGCTGATTACAGGTGATTGCAGTGATTACTTGTGATTGCAAATTTCTGAAAAGTAATTCCAGAACTCTTTACAGTTATTTCAAGTGATTTTAGTGATGTTAATGATTTTTAGTGATTTCAGGTGATTGCAGCTGATTCTGATTATTTGGCGTGTCCAGGGGCGGATTCAGGCAAGCCCCCCTGGCTCCGCCTAAGGGCGTATCAAAAGAAAAGAAGAGCTCTCAAAAATATAATTCCAGGCGTGATTAAAAGTGTAAATCTCTTATATTTGATACAAAGAATAATATTTTTATCTCAAAAAAGAAGCTTATAGAATCGGTGAAAGTTTTTTGAGATTATTAGTTCTCGGTATCGTGAAAGCAGTTCAATAAACGGGTAAAATTGAAGACGACGAAGAAGAAGAATAAGAAAAGGAAGTAAATGAGTTTGAAGTCTTTTTATTTTCTTTCTTTCTTTTTCCATCTTTCTTTTTACCTACTGGGATGATAGCCAGGAAAGAATCGAGACAAAAGAACAAAGAGAGATTTTTATCCAAAAAGACTTTGTGAGTTAGTGGAGCGACTGTAGCGTACTAAAAGAACAATTTTAATCGGAGTTCTGGATATTGTCAAAGCATTCTTTTTCAACTAGAGTTTTCTTTTATTTTACCTTTTCATTTCTGTACTCGATTCAGTGTTTACTTATAACTGTTTTAATCAATTCTGGAATTTCATTGCATTTTGAAAAAAATTTACCGAAATTGGAAAAAAAAAATTATAAATTATAAATTATAAAAAAATTAAAATTATACAATTAAATTATTATTATTAAAATTGTAAATTATAATTTAAAGTAAATTACTAGAATGCAGTGTAATTTTAAAAATTGCATTATATTTTGCAAGGGGGTGGGGGGTAACTTAGAGAAACGCTGGAAGAGGGGGAAGAAAAGTCAGGGTGGGTATAAATCTCTCATTTTTCCAAGTGCTTTGTCAGTGTCAGCAACATTGCAGTTTCGTATATTAAAGTCCCTTAACGAGGACCAATTCGATATCATCCAGTCACTTGACCCTCTTGGCCCAGTTTCCTTTTGATCTCGTGACCCTCGCTCTCCTCATGCGGAAGGAAGCAAGTTCATTTGGAAGAGAAACACAAGTCTAGCAAATTCTCAGAAATATAGGACCCAATAAAATAAGACCCTTAATATAAGGCCCAGATTGTTGACTAAAAATATATTATAAATAAAATATAAAAATATATAATATTTTAGTTAATTTAAAAGAATTTTTGATTCCCTAAGAGTTATAAGATCTAGGGAATTTCAATTAATATTGCATTTTAAATTTTTTCTAGGGAATTTAATTTTTCTAGTAAGTTTCGATTTTTTCTATTAAATTGTGCTGAATTTTAATAAATTACATGAAATTTTAGTTAATTTTAAAGAATTTAAGTATAATTTAACTAAATTCCAGTTAATTTAAAGAAAATTTCAATTAATTCTAGGGGATTTACAAAGAATTCTATGAAATTACAAATAATCTTAGGGAATGACAAATAATTTCTGGGAATTTTAATTAATTCTAAACAATTTTAAAATTTTCAATTGTTTCTAAGGAATTTTATTTTTTCTAGTAAATTTAAAGTTTTTTCTAGTGAATTATGCTAAAATCTAGTAAATGGAGATTACACTGAATTTAAATTTATTTAAAAGAATTTTAGTGAATCTCTAAGAGCTGTAAAAAATTTTAATTATCTCTAGTGAAACGTTGGATTTTAGAGAATTTCAATCAGTTCTAAGGAATTACAACTAATTCTAAGGAATAACCAATAATTTGAGAAAACTTTAATTACTTCAAGAGAATTTTAATTAATTCCGGATTTTCAATTATTTCTAGGTAATTTATTTTTTTTTTTCTAGTGAATTTCTTTTTTTCTGGTGAATTCTAGTAAATTAGACTAAATTTTAGTTTTATTTCAAAAGAATCTTAGTGAAACTCCAAGAGTTCTAAAGAATTTGAATTATCTTCACTGAATTATAAATAATTCTAGAGAATTACAGATAATTCTATGGAATTTCATTTTTTGCGAATAATTTTCGATTTTTGCTAGTGAATTATCCTAAATTCTCGCAAATTACACTAAATTTTAGTTAATAATCCTAAATTACAAAAAATTGTACTCAATTTTAAAGATTTTCAATTGTTTCTAAGGAATTTCAATTTTTCTAGTAAATTTCAAGTTTTTTCTAGTGAATTAATTTTTTTCTGGTGGATTATGCTAAATTCTCGCAAATTACAAAAAATTTCATTCAATTTTTTTGTATATTAAGGGTGTTGTAGCCAAGTTCTAATTTAAAAATTCGATTTCTTCATTTTACTCAAAAACTATTAAATTTGGAATGTTTTCCCTCTGTAGAATTAATTAATTTATAACAAAAATTAAGCCTGCAAAGCGAAAAAAATATATATTGCAAATATTTTTTAAGTAAAATGAAAGAATTCAATTTTAAAATTAGATTTTAATCCTTCGTTTTATGTAAAAATATTTATCTACAATTTTCGTTGAGTAAAATTTAGAATGGAATTTTGAGCTTAACCTTAAGTCTTATATGGCTCTTAAGGCCATGTGAGATTCATCCGATCTCTACCTTACCGACATTTTTTTCTCTGCAACACTAAATCTACATTTATTAAGATATCAAATTGAAAATTTCTATAATTGAAGCTAAAGCATTAAGGTACGTTTATCAGTTCCTAAATATTGACAATTATAAAAAAAATTTCTCAAACAAATTTTTTTGTATTTTTACAAAACTTTAAGACCAGATAAATGTACCTTAATGGTTTAGCTTCTATTTTAGAAATTTTCAATTTGATATTTCAATAAATGTACAAATAAGCTTGCAGAGAAAAAATGTCGGTAAGGTAGGGATCTGCTGAGTCTCAAATCGCCTTAATAATCCTAAATTACAAAAAATTTCATTAAATTCTTTTGTATATTAAGCTTGTACATACTTAATGGAATTGTTTCTAAATTCCTCTCAATCTTAGGTCAACACTGGCTATAAAAGGGTTTATAATTACTAGAGTGGCGTCTAAAGTAAATATTTTCTCTCACAATCTTCAAGTTCGTGATCGATCTGTAATAGTGGAAGCAATATCTGTCGTTAGCTCGTGTCAACTCTTAATAGTCTGAAAGGATGAAAAGTATCGTAAATAGCTTCCTGGTAAAAGAGATTATGCACCTGGTGCACTTATATTGCAAAGTTTCTTTTATGGTGAAAAGCCTCGAGGCGGGATCGAGCACAAAGGTTGGAAGACATGAGAAAAGGTATCCGGAATTTTAAACCCTGTTTGGTCAACGGCACCGGATCTGCAGTTGGTCACGTGTCTGCACGTGTGACTGCCACGTAATTTTATCTCCCGCAAAGCCATTTACGGATCGATACACTACTTTCGAGGTCTTATCTCCCGAGAACTTGGATCTATTACAGAATTAATAAAAAGTCTTCCCGTGACTTATTCTACGGAGAAATATATGTAGGAACCTCGATTTCTGATTTATGATTAACATTTAATCGTTTCTTTTTCTCGAGAGTTGAGAGATCGTTACAGTCTGAATAATAAAATCAGATAGAAGTCAAGGTTTCAGGTGAATAATATTAACGAGCTAGGAAGAATTTTATTCGATTCTAATAAATTCGAATCAATTTTAGTGAATCCCCAGAAATTCTGGGGTATTAGAATTAATTCTAGGGAAAATGCCCCAAAATTGTTTTTAATAACATTTATTTTACATAAAATCTGTTCCTAAATTAATTTTCATATAATTTCACAGAAAAAACAAGGATTGAATGTGTTTACAGCTTAAATCAGTTTGAGGCTGAATTTAAGTTTAAGTCAGTTTTTAGTTTTGTTTTAAGACTGACTTAAACTTAAAACAAGACTAAAAACTTACTTAAACTTAAATTCAGTCCAAAAACTGACTTAAGCTGTAAAAACTTTCAGTCGTTGTTTTTTCTGTGTTTTATTTTTCCGAATTACTATTTGACATAATTTTTATTTTTCCAAACAATTGTGTCTCATAATTATTCGCATTTTTCCAAAATGCTATTTGTTACCAAAACTCCAAGTAACGGAAATTTAATTCTTCCGAAAATGGCGTTCGACCTTTTGATTGGCTGAATATTGCCACGAAATTAAAATCAACCAATCAAAACGTCGGAAACCTAACGGAAATTTCATTCGTCCGAAAATGGCGTCCAATGTTTTGATTGGCTGATTGAAATTTCGCGTCATTATTCAGCCAGTCAAAAAGTCGAACGTCATTTTCGCAAGAATTCAATTTCTGTTACTTGGAGTTTCGGTGACTATGACAAATAGAATTTCGGAAAAATAAAAATTATGGGAAATCGAATTTAGGAAACATAGAAACATAGAACATAGAAATGAGTAAAAAAAATAATTTAATGAACAATAATTTAATGAAACTTAGTATTTCAAGTGCATAAAATATTTTAAATCTCGTTGAAACTTTATTTGTAGCTCGAGAAGTCTTATCCACAAGACTCTCTTTTCGAAAGAATCTCTCTTTGTGATTAATCATGTTATCTGGCTCAGGGTGATAACCACCGTGTAGTAATGTAGGAAACGACGATGCGGTACAAAGAGATAATGTTTCCGGAAGAAGAAGAACCAGGTCGCCCGTTCATTCTGAACTCGACACTATCATTTGATACCATCGTCATTTGCATATAGCTAACTATTAAAATAATCCCCTAAAAGTCATCCAACTATCGTCACCCAGTCTCGTAAATCAACGTCAATAAAAATATATTAGGTGGTATTTTTAGATTTTTAGTTATAGAAACAGATTTATTTTATAATTGCCTTAATATCTTATCATTTTTATTATATTATACTTTATCTGAACAGTCAATTTTAAAACGATACTTGGGACTTTAAAAGTCCAAATGAAGTACCACTAAAAAATGAGAATATAAAAAAAAAAAACACCAATAAAACACAAAAAAGTCCTATTTAAATGCAGATCTAAACTTGATCTGATTTAAACTTGGAAAAAAAATTAGCAAAAAATTTAACATATCAGTACTTTATTGATTTACAAAATTTAATACAGTAGCTAAAATTCAATCTAAATATAAAAAACAATAACGAAGTTATTGCACTGAGAAAAATATTTGGTTCGGACAACAAAACTTTTTGTTGCTATAGAAGCAACGACAATTTTTGTTGAACCAACCAAAGTTTTATTAATTCAACCAAAACTGAGACTGACTGAGATTTTATTGCTTTAAATACATTTTCTTGATTCAACAAAAGGTTCCTTAAAAAAACCAAGATTTGGTTCAACCAAACAATTTTCTCAGTATGTATACCTTTATTTTATATCAAGTAATTCCTAATAAATAAATAAATTAATTAATCGTTTGACCCGGTAGAAGAATGCGGTGAATCAAGGTCAAATTCATGATTCTGTAACCTTTGATGTGGGCTTTGAGGTGGAGGAAAATGTCCTGATTTTGATGGACCTGGTCTATGTCTATTTGAGGATTCAGCGTATTCTGGTATTTGAACATGTCTCACTGGATTAAATCCTGGATGTCCTGGATGTCCTGGATGTCCTGCTAAAGGTGAATGCCTTGACTGACCTGAATGAGATCTTCCTGATGAACCTAGGGAAGACCCTCTTAATCGAGTGAATTCTAACTGTGATGACTCTGTCTCTGATGGTTGGGATCCTGAATGACTTGAAGAGATTGAATGTATTCGTTCTGATGAACTTGAAGAGCTTCCATAGGGTGTCATTGATCGTTCTGATGAACCTGCAGACCTTCCATAGCCGGAATATTCCAAGGCTGAGGAATCTGAATGTCCATGTCCCACTGATTCTTCTGAATGGTTTGACATAGGCAAAGAACGAGATCTGGATCTGGATCCAGATCTAGCATTGCTTACGTCTGAATCAGGTGGACCTGATTGGAAGCTCAATTCTGTAAAAACGAATTTTAGTATAAATTTATAAAAAAAAAATAAATAAATCACTGAGAAAACTATTTGGTTTGGACAAAAAATATTTTAATTGCTATAGAAGCAACAAAATTTGGTTGTGCCAACCAAATCTTGGTTTTTTCAACAAACTTTTTGTTGAGCCAAGAAAATTCATTTAAACCAACAAAATCTCAGTCAGTTTCCATTTTGGTTGATTATGAATTAATGAAACTTTGGTTGGTTCAACAAAAATTTTATTGGCACAACCAAAAATTGTTGTTGCTTCTATAGCAACAAAAATTTTTGTTGTTCGAACCAAATATTTTTCTCAGTGTGTACAAAGCTTGCAATATTTCAAGAAATTGTAAAAAATTACTCTGGTTTTTATAATATTAAAAAATACTTACTATTTTTATAAGATTAAAGTATGAAAAAACTCACCAATCGAATTGAAGAAAATCGCATAAGCGATGATCACAGCTACAATAATGAGCTTCATTTTGACTAGATAAGAGCTACTGAATATTTGTAATTTTTTGAATGAATATTATTAACAATTGTCTTCTATATATATCACACACTGTTGACTTTTAATTTAGAAGGTTGTACAAACATTTGATGAATATGAGTCACTATAATTTACTATTATAACTACTTGAAAACCGCGTCTAAATTATGTACAAACGATTTTATCATATTTCTATCTTTATGTCAATGGAAATAAAATAAGTAAGGATTTTTTTATCGTATATCTTTTATTTGTTTTTAAAACACACATAAGAGATTAAAATTGATATTTTTATTTGCGATAAATTTCATTAAAAAAACAAATGATAGTGATTGTCTCTCGTTTTAAATTTTTACACGTGGAGACTTTGTTTTGCAATAGTTTATTATTAAATCACCTCTATTTTTATATTACCTTGGATTTCTGTACTAAAATTAATTTAATTTACAGAAAAAATTTTAGAGGTAGTTAGAACTGAGAGTAAATTAATTAAAGAGACTCGGAAAAATGTTAATTTTTATAAAAGGTTCACATTCTCTGAATGAATGGAGAGAGATTGCAGTTTCACATCAAAGAAAAATTTTCGTTTGATAAACTTTACTGAAGCAATTTGAGAACAATATTGCACTTCACTCGTAGAAATTTGCATCCCGGTTTTTTCCAATTTTCCAAATTAAATGAAACAATGATATAATAAAAAAATATATTTTTGTTGTTATTATTATTATTATTTTGAAAAATTTCCTTTTCATCCTTAGTTACAAATAAAAAAAATTCAGAGCTAATATAAGAAAATAAAATTTTTATTATAATTTTCAGACGAAGAATATAAATCATCGAGTGCGAAGCTCGACGACCGAATTGCGCATATTAATAATTATATAATAATTCTTTATCTCCAAGCAAAGAATCTTTAGATCATATTTTTAAATACAATGTATTAATATTATATTATTTGATATTTTACGACGGAAAAAAAATTTATTTCCTTACAGAAGAAAAGATCAAATTTACTTAAGGATTTATCAAAATTAAGGAAAACGTTCTCATCCGCATGCTATTAAAAATAGGAGTAAAATAATTATATCTTAATGATTTATTATTGGGCGTATAAAAAAAAATGTTTAACAGCTTTCGCAATAGTAGTTCACATCATTTTACAGGATTCCAAAGTTGGTAACACCTCTTAATATTTCACAACAATATTTAACATCAATTAAAAAATAGTCCACACATCTTAATATTTGTACCCTTTAAATATTTCCCAATCTTCTTAAACATCTTTTACCCTGTGCTAATATTTGTAAACACCTCTAAATATGTCCAAATAATATTTGGCAACACATAAATTGTTGTTAACACCTCTTAACATGTCCTGAAAATTTTTAACACCTCTTAATATGTCCAGAAAGTTGTTGACACCTTTTATGATGTCCCAACAGTTGTTGTTGTTCTATAGTAATTGTTTCTTATAGTTGTTGTTGTTCCATAGTAATTTTTCTTATACTTGTTGTTCTTCTATAGTAATTGTTTCTTATACTTGCTGTTCTTCTATAGTAATTGCTTCTTATAGTTATTGTTGTTCTATAGTAATTGTCTCTTATAGTTGTTGTTTTTCCATAGTAATTATTTCTTATACTAGTTGTTCTTCTATAGTAATTGTTTCTTAAAGTTGTTGTTCTTCTATAGTAATTTTTTCTTATACTTGTTGTTCTTCTATAGTAATTGTTCCTTATACTTGTTGTTCTTCTATAGTAATTGTTTCTTATACTTGTTGTTCTTCTATAGTAATTGTTTCTTATACTTGTTATACTTCTATAGTAATTATATTTTATAGTTGTTGTTGTTCTATAATAATTGTTTCTTATAATTTTTGTTCTTCTATAGTAATTGTTTCTTATAGTTGTTGTTCTTCTATAGTAATTGTTTCTTATACTTGTTGTACTTCTATAGTAATTGTATTTTATAGTTGTTGTTGTTCTATAATAATTGTTTCTTATAGTTTTTGTTGCTCTATAGTAATTGCTTCTTATAGTTATTGTTGTTCTATAGTAATTGTCTCTTATAGTTGTTGTTTTTCCATAGTAATTTTTTCTTATACTTGTTGTTCTATAGTAATTGTTTCTTATACTTGTTGTTCTTCTATAGTAATTGTTTCTTATAGTTGTTGTTCTTCTATAGTAATTGTTTCTTATACTTGTTGTACTTCTATAGTAATTGTATTTTATAGTTATTGTTCTTCTATAGTAATTGTTTCTTATAGTTGTTGTTCTTCCACAGTAATTGTTTCTTATACTTGTTGTTCTTCTACAGTAATTGTTTCTTATACTTGTTGTTCTTCTATAGTAATAGTTTCCTATACTTGTTGTTCTTCTATAGTAATAGTTTCTTATACTTGTTGTTCTTCCATACTAATAGTTTCTTATAGTTGTTGTTGTTCTACAGTAATTGTCTCTTCTTATTATCAAAACCAAAATCCAAAAACACTATCTTTTCCTTTAAACAATTGACAAGACTTATATGTAAACAGTTGACACCTCTTATATCCAAATAGTAGTTTTAATTACACATAAGTGACTATGATCTTATTATCATTAAACCAAGTACTCGAGTAATTATCAGATACTGGACATGGTGCAGGAAAAAATATTTGAACAAGTTTCGATAACAGGGCTCTCTACCTAGATAATATGTAGCGGACTGTTTACCATACTGCTGACTTGAATCTTTCTATACTCGGCTGTTCACTCGCCAGATTAGGTTTGTTGTTTCAGCTCGTCGAGTTTGAAGACATAAGATGGGATAAGACCCGACACACGTCGGCGGCTCTAAACACCAGCCAGATTTTGGACAAGGGATCTCCTTATGTGTCAGCAGAAGTAAAAAGGGGATAAACATTAGTCATCCTACAAAGTATGGACAGAGAGATAAATTGTAGGAGATCAGAGGCTGAACAATAGTTACAGATGAGTAGAATTTTCCGGAAATATTTTTTATATTTCCAGAAATAAATGTAAGTATTTCCAGAAATAAATATAAATATTTCCAGAAATATATGTAAATAAGTATTTACTTTTTAATATTTCATTCTTCAGGAGTCTTCAAAGTACAAATTAATATAATTGAATCTCGAAAAGGTAAATTTGCCCTAGCTTCGACAACCTTCATGCTAACAATAGAAAGGGACGTCATTGATATTCCAGAAGGGTGAGTTTCTCTTGTGATTCAACTTCCTCCACCGGAAATCTCTGAATTCTACGAATCACGTCTACAATAATGAACGAAACAAACAAAAATCACTGGAAATAGAATCTTAAAATAGTTGCATATCATAAAGAACAATACCATGAAACAATGGTCTTTATATATAATGTTTCATGAATATAAAGCCATTGTAATGGAGCTAACGTATTTTAAAAGAACAAATCAATTACTTAAATAATTAAACACTCTAAAGTAGTAAGGAAATATTACTAAAGTAGAAAAAAAATTCAAATAAAATATCGCTTAAGGCCATGGAAGACTTATCCGATTCCTACCTTACCGACATTTTTTTCTCTGCAACGCTAAACCTACATTTATTGAGATATCAAATTAAAAATTTCTGAAATTAAAGAAAATATACTAAGGTATGTTTATCTGGTCTTAAATTTTTGTAAAAATAAAAAAAAAATTGTTTGAGAAATTTTTTTTATAAATGTCAATGTTTAGGACCAGATAAATGTACCTTAATGCTTTAGCTTCAATTTTGGAAATTTTCAATTTGATATCTGAATAAATGTAGACGTAGCGTTGCAGAGAAAAAAATGTCGGTAAGGTAGGGATCAGATAAGTTTCACATGGCCTTAAATACTAAAAATTCTGAAATACCGCTGAAGTACTTTAAAAGTCCAAATTTTGGAGATTCGAAAATGGATTCAACACCCTTAATTCTTTTCTCTTCTTTCTGATAAGATGAAAATATTTTAAAGTGACGAAACCACAGCTTGGAATTCCAGAACAAAAAATTGAAATAAAATACTAAGATTTACAATTTAATGGTTTTTTAAAAATAAAATACGATCAGAAACGGTAAATGTGAAGGCGGAGAAAACGGTAAGACGAAGTCCGGAAATATGCGGATCACGTGAAGGTTGCACGAAGGAATTCAAGACGAGTTCCGGTTCACTAAAAGTAGAAGCTGTTCGGAACCGACCAGTTTCGTAAAAAAAAAAAATAAGATATATTTTCGATCTCATGAGGCTTAAAAAATTGATACAAATGAAACCAAAGCGCAGATTATCTAACACATCTATAAAATATTAAATTTACTATAAAATTTACTATATTTCTTTAATTTTAGTTTTCAATTTGATATTTTAATAAATGTAAAGGTTGCAGAGAAAAAATGTCGGTAAGGTAGGGATCGGGTAAGTCTTACATGGCCTTAAAGTCATGTATTAATTATATCCCTACCTTACCGACATTTTTTATCTGCAACTGTAAGTTTATCTATTCCTAAATATTTACATTTGTAAAAAAAAAATATATTTTTTTTATTTTAATAAAAATTTAGGAGTAGATAAACATACCTTAGCATACTTTCTTTAATTTTATAAATTTTTAATTCATTATCTCAGTAAATGCAGAAATAACGTTACAGGGAAATAAATGTCGATAAGGTAGGGATCCGATAACTGATAAATGGCCTTAAGTTTTCTTGAATTTACTAAATGAATGGAACTGCATGTTTCTTATGCAGGATAAATTGGATGAGACTCAGGACAGCAAAAACTGATCTAGAATTCTCGTACTGACTCCTCTGCAAAGCCGTCAGATATTATCTGAAGATAACTAATATAAATTGCATACCGTCCGAGATTTCAAAAGCTTTTTCCTTCATCACTTTGTGGCATCCGCAAAACGAAAAGTACACGCATTGAAAGATTAAAAACCTAATTTAGTAATTGCGTGCCAGCTTTCATTTTTCATTTTCATTAAGGGTGTCGGATCCGGATTCTAATCTAAAAATTCCATTTCTGCAATTTACTTAACGAATATTATAATTATATGTTTTTTCGTTCTATAGTGTTACTCATTTTTCAACTAGAAATATGCGTACAGAGAGAAAAAATATATAACTTTAATATTTCACGAGTAAAATGAGTTTTTAAAATTAACTTTGACGTTAGATCTCGAATAATTCGTTTTAAGCTAAAATTAGTAAGATTATGCATTTTTTCGCTCTGTACGCATATTTATATTTAAAAAATGATTGACACTACAGAGCGAAAAAATGTATATTTGTAATATTTGTTACTTAAAATGAGGAAATCGAATTTTATCGTTAAACTTGGAGCCAACACCCTTAAAACACATTCTGAAGAAAATAATTTTCCTTTAATATTTCTGAGTAGGTAATTCTCTTTCTGAATTTTAATTAAGCTTCCTCTTGACTCTGTTAAGCTTCTACATTCCGCAACCACACTCTGTTGACTTTTATGGAGGACACAGAACTGAATAATTGAGGCTCTCAAATATTAGATCTGGTTACTGGGCATCTGGGCTACTGTGTGCGTTTCGTTTTGAAATATTCCCAGAGGGTGTTTCGACAAAAAGAGAAATAAAAAAATGACAGCAGAGGTGTAAGCTGAATTTGTGTCTCTAGTAAAATAAATAATATATATAATCTAAATTTTATTGTAATTTAATAATTAAAAGTTCTATCTCCTTTTTCCATAAAAAGTTATATTTTCCGAAATGGAAATGTGTTTATAGAACTTCGATATCCAATCTAAAAATCAGATTTCCTCATTTTACTCAATAAATATGAGAAATAAATACATTTTCTCTCTGTAAAGCTATTCGGTTTGTAATTTGAAATATGTGTACAGAGCAAAAAAATGCTTAATTTTAATAATTTCTCTGTAAAATGAATTTTTCATACAAATTTTAAGGTTAAACCTCGAATTCTTCGTTTTAAGCAAAAAGTATTGAGATTTTATATTTTTGCGCTCTGTACGCATATTTCTACTTAAAAAATGAGTAGCGCTACAGAGCGAAAAAATCAGTAACTTAAATAATTTTTCTATAAAATGAATTTTCAAACGGGATTTTAAGGTTAAATCTCGAATTTTACGTCTCAAAAAAAAAGTATTAAGATTATACATTTTTTCGCTCTGTACACATATTCATAAGTGAAAAATGAGTATCACTACAAGGCGGAAAATTGTCGAATTATAATATTTGTTACGCAAAATGAAGAAATAGAATTTTGTGGCTAGAAATGGGTCTCAGAATATTTCATTCCAATTACAAGCTCATGTATGAGCGAAACTTCATACGTTTATGTAATCTGTAAGCTTTGCTAGTCACGCATCGTTAAAGCTTCTACCGTCGTCTGCTATTGTCGTTATATGTACTATACATCCAACTCGAGTAACTAACAAAGGCATTTTATGTTAATCTAATTTAGACATGCTTTCCGCCTTGCAGAAACCTTTGAGAATCTCTAGCAAAGAAGATGAAAAGATATTACATGAGATTATATTTCGAAATTAAGGCCATGCATCATCTATTCGATTCCTACCTTACCGACATTTTTTCCCTAACTCTGTAACTACAATATTCAAATTCCTCATTTTACTCAATGAATATTATAATTATATATTTTTTCGCTCTGTAGAAACATTCACTTTTGAAATAGAAATATGCGTACAGAGCGAAAAAATAAATAATTCTAATATTTTTCCTGAAAAATGAATTTTTAATATGAATTTCGGGGTTAGATGTCTAATAATTCGTTTTACGCAAAAAGTATTAAAAGTAAACATTTTTTCGCTCTGTATGCATATTTTTAATTAAAAATTGAACAGCGATACAGAGAGAAAATATATTTAGTTCTCATATTTATTGAGTAAAATGTGGAAATCAAATAAAATTGTTGGAAAGTGGAAAAAAGTAATAATATTATCGTATACGATAACTTTTTCTCACGTTTGTATTTATCTTGTTATTTATTATGGAATTTCTCACAATTAGATTTGGATTGACATTTCCGATGTTTAATCGTATAATCGATGACCCGTAAAGAAAAAGGAAATGAGATACATGGTCAAGTCACAAGTAAACGTAACAAGTCTTTACGTAAAGGCGTTATCGTGTCGGCCTGATTAGGACCATTAAAATTATGAATGGCCTTTAAGACTTCTCTCGTACTCACGCAGATGAAGCTCAGATTCAATGAAATACAAATTTCCAGGGACTATTAAGAATTAATCACATCATCTTTTTATAAATAGATCTTGTAATATTTACGATACAGATTTCCGCGCCAGTATTTTATATTATTTTGTTATTTTCTTTTCTGAATATAACTAACTTAGATTTTAAATTTAGATTATTATTGAAAAACTTTTATTTTGAATCAATAATTTTATAAATAAAATTATTATTAATATATTTACTTTAATTTAGTTATTTATAATTTTGTAAAATTAAATTTTCGGTATATTTTCTCAAATAATAAAAATTTGAAGTTGATGTGAGGAAAATAAATATTTTTTGTGTTGACACGAATCAGGTAATGTTAATACATTTGATTAATTAATTAATGCTTTCTCTATGAGGAAGCAAATCATATTTGCTTTCATGAAGGAAAGTGGTCAATGAATAAGCACAAAAGTTGATAACACTTCACAATTAATTTTTTGTACTTAGGGGATGATTTTAGGGGTGACCCTAATACGTTGTAGAGGGTTGAATCGATTTCGAATTAGGTTTTTCAAACTTGCCACCTCCTTATGTGTCCTTTTTTTACAAGGATGAATTAATAAAATTATCCTCAACCAGGTGTCACTTACCTATAACAGAAAAAAAAAATTTCGTTAATAAAAGAGAGGATACATTTTTAAACGATTTTTTAAATATAAAAATAGATTTAAGTGATTTAAAGTAATTTCAAAGAATTTTTAAAGAATTCAAGAACTTAAACCGACCAACTTAAATTACGACATTGTTTTTACTGTCTAGTCGTGACTTAAGTATTTATTGTCGTATTTTGAAACAGAAAATTTTATACATATAATCTGGTTACGAAAATTATAGTCATTCAACAAACAAAGCTCGATTATAAGAGGCGGAAACTAATATCGGAATCTTCCATCTAGTACCGTCTTTTAACTGTGCGATTTCGCACCTAAAATGTCTGAAAAAATATATTTGCACCTGTTGATTCTGTGCGTAATTTTGTGTCAAGGAATTATCGCGACATTATCAAACGAGGAAACCAGTAAGTGAAAAGACACTTATTTTACTATCCCAAGTGGAAATTTACAACTGACGTCGTACGGCAAAAACCAAACATATTTAGATCGGAAAGTTTATTTCAATTTTTTTCCATTTGCAAATAAAAAACGTCTAAAAGTCGTCTTTAAGAACTCTAACCACGCCCATCTACATTAATATTTTTCTATCATTCGTATATCTAAGTCTATCCATATCTAACCATGTCTATCCACCTCTAATAACGCCTATCCACATCTAACCACGCCTATCTACCTCTAACCACACCTATCCAGCTCTAATCACGCCTATCCATATTTAACCACGCCGATCCACCTCTAAACACGCCTATCCACCTTTAACCACACCTACCCACCTCTAAACACGCCTATCTACGCCTAACCACGCCTATCCATCTCTAACAACGTCTATCCATATCTAACTACGCCTACCCACCTCTAGCCACGCCTATCAAATCTCTAACCACGCCTAACAACCTCTAACCATGCCCATACACCTCTGATCACGCCTATCCACGCTTATCAACACCAATATTTTGCTATCATTCTTATATTCACGCCTATCCACCTCTAACCACGCCTATCTACGCCTAACCACGCCTATCACCATCTAACCACGCCTACTCACCTCTAACCACGTCTATCCTCGCCTATCAACACCAATCTTTTTCTATCATTCGTATATCCACGCCTATCCACCTCTAACCACGCCCATCCATCTCTAACCACGCCTAATCACCTCTAACCACGCCCACATACCTCTGACCACACCTACCCACCTCTGACCACGCCTACCCACCTCTAAACACGCCTATCTACTTCTAACCACGCCTACCCACCTCTAACCACGCCTATCTACGCCTAACCACGCCTATCAACACCAATCTTTTTCTATCATTCGTAAAAAAATCTCACGTCCAAAGGACGTCTTTAAGACATGAGTCGTCTTTAGGACATCAATTTGACTGACATGGATGTCCTAAGGATGTCTTTAGGACGTCCTCCTGACGTCAATGTCTTTTTGCCCAATTACTGGGATATTAATTTATGAAATACTTGCAGATGAATCATCTAATGTTCTTACACGTAAAAGACGTGTAATTTCTCACACTAACCGAGGATTAACTCCAACGAAGATTGAAGAGGTACCTTACATTGTCAGCATTAGAGAAAGTAACAGTGCAGTTTGCGCAGGTGCGATACTGTCGGAACGCACTGTTATCACTGCTGCTCGCTGTGTTCCGCTTCATGAGTCGTTTTACAAAATTTCCGCGGGTACAACATCTTACAAACTCAATACTGTTTACGACATATCATCGAAAATCGAACATTATGGCGATGCTCCACATCAACAGTTTGATGGTATTGCCTTGCTCACCGCTCATCCTCCTTTCGTTTATAGTAGGAAAATTATGAATATACCCTTACACACACGACCTTTAGCTCTTGGAACACGTGTTACTGTTTTTGGTTGGGGATGCAAATATCCACCACTGTAAGTTATCGACTATATATTTATTTATTTATTTATTTATTTATTACATAGAACATAATTGCTAATCTATGATAGATACTTCCAATAAACTTTTTCTTCTACTTCAGACCTGCACCACCATCATTGGGAGGACGTACACTACACTCTATCTCTTTACCATTAATCAACCTTAGAGAGTGTGATAATATATACAAAGATAACTATCATCGGTATAGACGCCAAAATATACAAAACCCTTTTCAAATTTCGATAAAAAATCTTTGCACTTTTGATCCACAACAATACTGTGCCCGTACTGATGCCGGTGCTCCGCTCGTTGTTAACGATCAGCTGGCTGGAATTCACGTTTGGAAAGGAGAATTTACAGGTGGAAGAAATCCTGATGTTTACATAGATATCCAACTTGCCCAGTACAGTTTATGGATCAGGGAAAACATTCGCTAAGTGTGAACCAGGAAAATTCGCCGGATTCTCTTATTAATAACGAGATAATCACTACGTCTTTGAAATATATTTTGTTCTAATCACTTTATGTTGTTTTCATTGACTGTATTCTTTATTAAATATCCCCTGCTTTTAATGTTTTAATTTTAAGATACTGAGAGAAGTGAAAAACAGTAAAAACCAGAAGAAACCGAAAAATGGCATTTTGCAACAAAATTATTAACTTCTTAATTTATTGAGACATAGTTGAGATATATTACTTTGAAGAAAAATTAAAGCTTGTTATAGCCGTCGAGAAATAGGTAATTTATTATGAAAAAGCTTCGAAAATAAAAAAAAAAAGTGTCTGGGCACGCATGTCTAGACAGACACGAATTTCATTAACTGATGATTTACAATGTAATTTAAGCTTTGTATATTGCGAAAAAAATTTATAATAATAAATATCTCCCGTATATACCCTATCCATAAAGATAATTTACAATTTTTAAGCTGTAAAAAATTACGACCTTGTTTTTAATTTCTAAAACGTCATGTTTAAGCGTTTAATTTCGCCTTTTGCAATGGGAAACTTATTTATGGATATTATATCCTTATAAAAATTAGCATCATTCAACAAACAAAGATCGATTATAAGAGACGATAAATCCCCGGAATCTTCCTTCTCGTACCGTCTTCTAAAGTGTATTATTTAGCGCCTAAAATGTTTCAAAAAATATATTTGCATCTGTTGATTCTGTGCGGAATTTTGTGTCAAGGAATTATCGCTGCATTATCAGATGACGCTACCAGTAAGTAAAAAAATAACTGCTATTTAATGATAAATTTAATGCAGCTTATGGTAATAGTTGATAGAAAACTGTATAATACTGTTAGAAGTAAAAAGATAGAAAGTCTATCTATTTGAATCTTTTTCAATATTCAGGATTGAAACAGAAAGGAAAAATGTATCCAAATGTATCCTTCCCTATTCTATCCTATCCGGCCTATCCACGTTTAACGACGCCTATCCACCTCTAATCTCGTCCATCCACGTCTAACCACGCCTATCCAACTCTAACCACGCCTATCAACCTCTAACCACGCCTATTCACCTCTAACCACACCTACCCACCTCTTACCACGCCTATCAACGCCAATCTTTTTCTATCCTTTGTATATCCACGCCTATCCACATCTAACCACGCCTATTAACCTCTAATCACACCTACCCACCAATAACCACGCCTACCCACCTCTAATCACACCTGTCCACGTCTAACCACGCCTACTACCTCTTACCACGCCTATCCACATCTAACCACGCCTATACACCTCTAACCACGCCTACCCGACTCTAACCACGCCTATCAACTTCTAACCACGCCTATCCACGCCAATTTTTTTCTATCCCTTTTGCAATCCATGGATGCAAAGTGTACACTTGGTAGGGATAGAAGATCTCTAAAAATCTCTATCCTTTTCTATCTTTTTACCTCCAACAGGGAATTGAGAGTCTAATTAATAAATTACTTGCAGATGAATCATCTAATCTTCTCACACGCAAAAGACGTGTAATCACACACAATGTCAGTGCGACAAGTGCACCGCGGTTTGAAGACGTTAGTTACATTGTCAGAGTTATAGAAGAAGGTAATAAAGTAATTTGCACAGGTGCGATACTTTCGCATCACACTGTTATCACTGTTGCTCGCTGTGTTCCGCTTCATGAGACGTTCTACAAAATTTCCGCCGGTTCAGGAGTTTACAAACTCAGTACTCTTTACACCATTACATCAAAGATAGAACATTATGGCAATCCTCCACAACAACAATTTGATGGTATTGCCTTGATCACCGTGAATCCCCCTTTCATTTATAGCAGGAGAATTAAAAATATACCGTTATACTCAGGACCTTTAGCTGTGGGTACTCCAGTTACTGTTTATGGTTGGGGACACATTTATCCACCAAAGTAAGTTATCAACAACATATATATATATATATATATATATATATAATCTGTGAAAGAAATTTAAAATATATTTCCTCTTCTATTTCAGTCCGGAACCAATATCAGGGACAGGAGGACGGCTAATACGCGCTATCACTTTACCAATAATCAACCTTGTAGAGTGTGAAAGTCTCTACCGTCAACAACAGGAACGGCATGGTTTCCACAATATAGAAAATCCTTTTGTTATCAAGAGAAAACATCTTTGCACTTATGATCCACAACAATACTGTGCCCGTACTGATGCCGGTGCTCCTTTAGTTTATAACCATACGCTGGCTGGAATTCACGTTTGGAAAGGTGAATTTTTATCTGGAAGAAATCCTGATGTTTTTATAGACCTCAGACTTCCCGAGTACAGTGTATGGATCAGGGAAAACACTCGCTAAATGTGAACCTGCGAAATTTACCTGATTCTCTTATAATCTGCACTAACCAGATAATCCATGATTAACAAAAAAAGAAAAATATTGTGGGATCTTTGGTGGGAAACTATTAAATATACAAAATAAAATGATATACTACATCAAATAATGATGTACATTTTAGTGAAACCATCGTTTCTTTATTTCATTTATCTTTGTCCGTTTGGTACACTGAGAAAACTTTTTGGTCCGGACAAGAAAAGTTTTTGTTGCTATAGAAGCAACAAAAATTGTTTGGTTGCCAAATCTTGGTTTTTTCAACAAACCTTTTGTTGAACCAAAAGAATTCATTTAAACCAACAAAATCCCAGTTTTGGTTGAATTAACAAAACTTCGGTTTTGGTTCAACAAAAATTCAGTTGGTACAACCAAAAATTTTTGTTGCTTCTATTGCAACAACAAGTTTTGTTGAAATCCCTATGGGGGCGTTGAAATTCCAACCGTAATTTCGTTATCGCGACTACTTTTTAATATTTTGGCGCGAAATTATTTTTGGGAATTCCCTTAAGTGGCTTTTGTAAGATAATTTGATTTGCAAAATGAATTTTTAATATTAAGATATTGAAAGAAGTAAAAAACTGTAAAAACCGAAGAAATTTATTGTTTCATGTGATTCAATTGGATTTGAGTCCCCTTGATTCCTGTCTTCTGAGAAATTGGGTTCGCTTCCAAATAAAGATGAGGGGAGTTGAGGACAGAGTGAGAAGTACTCTAAAGTGGTACATACGATCCTAATTTACGATTTGCTCGCTTCCTTGATAAGTATCAACTGACCAACCGAAATGCGACAATAATCAAGGTTCCAGTGTATTGCGAAAATAAATAAATATCTACCTGATATCTCACGTGTATAAAATATAAATATCCATAAAGATATTACACAATTTCTAAGCAGTAAAAAATTGCGATTATATTTAAATTACGACTTGTTTTTACTGTCCAAAACATAGGATTTGAGCGTTTATGATCGCATAAAAAATACTTTATAGGTATTGTCTCCTCATGAGAATTAAAGCGTCATTAAACAAACAAAGCTAGATTATAAAAGATGAAAACTACTCGGAATATTCCTTCTGGTATCGTCTTCTAAACTGTGTAATTTAGCGCCTAAAATGTCTGAAAAAATATATTTGCATCTGTTGTTTCTTTGCGGCATTTTGTGTCAAGGAATTGTCGCGATATTATCAGAAGAAAATAACAGTAAGTAAAAAGATACCTGCCGAGTCAAGCCATACCAACTGTACAATAAAATTTTCTGAAGTATTTTATGATAAAAAAAAAATTTGAACGATTTTTGGGAAATTTTTCTTTGTTAAACGATTATTTTGGGGTTTTCTCTTTTTTTGCAAAATTCATAACTCGAACAGTTTTAATGATAAGTAAGTAAAATTATCATTGATAGTTAACAAATATGATAAGTTTCAAGCGAACTAGACAGAAGTTGATAATTATGTTGAAAAACTGGTTTTTAATGAAGATTTCATAAAAAATTGCAAATTATTTATCAAATTATTACCTATTATTATATGTTCCCTATATGCGAACGGGTTGAAACTTTACAAGTATGTACAATGAACCTTTAGCTTCGCATTTCCGAAGAAAAATTTTGATATTTGACCTTGGAACAGTGAAAAAACGAATTTTTTTCCCTCGCCGCATAGTGGGACAGTAAATGGGACAAATCCTCAATTCTGATTTCTCCGCACGGTGCGCGCGCATCATGCGTAGAAACCGGAATTGAGAATTTAACCCATGTCCCACTATGCGGTGAAAGAAAAAATCGTTTTCCAGTGTTCCAAGGTCAAATACTAAAATTTTTCTTCGGAAATTCGAAGCTAAAGGTTCATTGTACATACTTGTAAAGTTTCAACCCGTTCGCATAAGGGGAACAAATAATGTTTGATTCTTTTCAAAATTGGAAGTTTTTAAAATTGCTGATGACATCAGCAATTAGAAAACAGTACTGAGAGATTAATTTACGAAATACTTGCAGAGGAATCATCTGATGTTCTAACACGTAAAAGACGTGTAGTAACTAACAATCCAGGAGGATCATGTTCAACAACGCGGCTTGATGATGTTGGCTATGTTGTCGCCATTAGAGAAAGTAATATTGACGTTTGCGCAGGTGTGATACTGTCGCGACACACTGTTATCACTGTTGCTCGCTGTGTTCCGCTTCATGAGTCGGTCTACAAAGTTTCCGCCGTTTCAGCAACTTATCAACTACATCCTCTTCAAAACGTAACATCGAAAATAGACTATTACGGCAATCCTCCTCAACAACAATTTGATGGCATCGCCTTGCTCACCGTTAATCCTCCTTTCATTTTTAGTAGGAGAATTAGAAATATACCTTTATACACAGGACCTTTACGTATAGGTGCACGTGTTACTGTTTATGGCTGGGAATGCATTAATCAATCGACGTAAGTTATCAACAATATATATATTAAATAGATTAGATTAGCAGTTGCTAATCAATGATGGAAACATTCAATATATTTTTGCTTCTGCTTCAGACCTGGACCACCATCATCGGCCGGAGTTCGGACACTGTGCTCTATCTCTTTACCAGTAATGAACCTTAAGGATTGTGAAAATGTCTACCGCAACCACATTTTACAGAATAGACACCGCAATATACAAAACCCTTTTACTATTAACAGAAAACATCTTTGCACTTATGATCCACATCAATACTGTGTCCGTACTGATGCCGGCGCTCCGCTCGTTTTCAACAATATGCTGGCTGGCATTCACGTTTGGAAAGGAGAATTTGAAAGTGGAACAAATCCAGATGTCTTTATAGACATCCAACTTCGCGAGTACAGGACATGGATCAGGGAAAACATTCGCTAAGTGTGATTTAGAAAAGTTTTCCTGATTTCCTTATAATCTGCACTAAACAGACAATTTATGCTTAAAGAAAAGAAAAATGTTGATATTGTCGGGTTGTGTGTTGGAAATTATTGAATATGCAAAATAAAATGATATACGTTATCAAATAATGATCTGCTTTTTATCGAAACCATCCTTTATTCATTTTACTCATCTTCCACGTCTATCCACCTCTAACCACGCCCATCCATCTCTAACCACGCCTAACCACCTCTAACCACGCCTACCCACCTCTAACCACACCTACCCATCTCTAACCACGCCCATCCACGTCCTTTCTTCATTTTACTCATCTTTGTCCAGTTCCCAGTGGGCAAACAAACATTGACATCCTCAAGACGTCCTAAAGACATAATTAGAACGTCCATGTCAGTCCAATTGATGTTCAAAAGACGACTCACGTCTTAAAGGCGTCTTTTGGACGTGAGACGTCTTTTATGAATGATAGGAAAAGATTGGCGTTGATAGGCGTGGTTAGACGTAGATGGGCGTGGTTAAACGTAGATAGGCGTGGTTAGAGGTGGATAGGCATGAATAGGCGTGGTCTTGAGGATCTCTCGTTCTGATTATGTTTTTAAAACTTACCACCTCCTTAAGTCTCCTTCTTCTTAAAGGATGAATTAATAAAATTATCCTCAACCAGATGTCACTTACCTACAACAGAAGAAAAAAAGTTCGTTAATAAAATAAAATTCTTTAATCCACGTGGAGTTTCATAAAAATAAATATCTTAAAAATAATTATTAAATAAGTACATGGTTTATTCTCATATAAATGTTGGATATACTTATAAATAATCGATATTTGTTAGTTTTAACGCATATATATAATATAATAAATAAAATTTCGCAAGTAACGCTGAGGGAGGGAGAAATTGAAAATAAATTAAATTGCAAATATTTTTAATGTTCACTTTTATAAAATTTATAAAATTGTTTAGTTGTCCAAATTTTATACATCATGTATTTTCAGTTCCGCCAGCTTTTCGACCAAATCCGCACACGTGTACAATATTTTATACATCAGATACCATCTATCTCAGATCTATTTTTAGAAAATTCATATAAGCCTGATTTTCCGCAATTTAAGCTATATTGCGAAAAAAAAAGTATCTACCAGCTATCTCACTCATAAAAACTATTTCTAATGATATTACACATTTTCGAAGCTGTAAACAATTACCACCACCACCACACACTGACCTTGTCTAAAACGTGACACACAAATCTTTATTGTCACATATTGCAACAAAAAACATTATCCCTATTATCTTTTAACAAAAACTAAAGTCATTAAACAAACAAAACTCGCTTATAATAGACGAAAAATACTCGGAATCTTCCATTTGGAATTTCTCCAGTGTTTTAAACTGTGTTACTTATCACCCAAAATGTCCGAAAAACTACATTTATACCTTTTAATTCTTTGCGGCATTTTGTGTCAAGGGATTATCGGGACACTATCAGTCGAGGATACCAGTAAGTGAAAAGATATAAAAAAAATATATAAGGAACAAAGCTGATGTTGTCAGCTATCAGAAATCAGTACTGAGAGATTAATTTCTGAAATACTTCCAGAGGAATCATCAAATTTCCTAACACGTAAAAGACGTGTAATTACCCACCATCTCCGAGGATTAACTCCAACGCGGATTGAAGAGGTACCTTACCTAGTCAGCATTAGAGAAAATAACAATGCCATTTGTGCAGGTGCGATATTGTCGATTCACACTGTCATCACCGTTTCTCGCTGTGTTCCGCTTCATGTGTCACTGTACAAAGTTTCCGCCGGTGCATCATATTATAAACTCAACAGTCTTCACAACGTAACATCGAAAATAGACAATTATGGCAATGCTCCACATCAACAGTTTGATGGTATTACCTTGCTCACCATTAATCCTCCTTTCACTTATAGTAGGAGAATTGGAAACATTCAATTATACAGAGGACCTTTACCTATGGGTACACGTGTTACTGTTCATGGTTGGGGATGCAATTATCCACCACAGTAAGTTATTAATAATACAGATTAATTACTAAAAGCTAATCAATAGCTAATCAATAGCTTAACTGCTAATCAATGACAGGAACTTCTAATATATTTTCTCTTCTTCCTCAGACCTGGACCAGTAGCAGCGACAGGAGGGCGAATACTGCGCTCTATCCATTTACTAATAATCAACCTTACAGATTGTCAAACTACCTACCGCGAGCACCTTGCACAGCATAGTCACATGAATATACAGAACCCTTTTGCTGTTAAGCCAAAACATCTTTGCACTTATGATCCACAACAATACTGTGCCCAAACTGATGCCGGCGCTCCTTTAATTTATGGAGAAAAGCTGGCTGGCCTTCACGTTTGGAAAGGAGAATTTCAAAGTGGAAGAAATCCTGATGTTTACATAAACATCCAACGTCCCGAGTACAGTGTATGGATCGCGGAAAATATTCGCTAAGTGTGAATCAGAAAAATTCGCCGGATTCTGTTATGATAATTTACACTAAGTGGAGAGCAGTGTATTATAAAATATGAAGTATACATAATAAATAATGATGTGCATTTTATCGAAATCATCCTTTCTTTATCAAATTTCCGGGAGATTCTCGGATTTCCTTAATTCTTGAAACTCTCCTTATTTTTATACAACTTTGAAGTCCCTGTGGTGTCGTTGAAGACCTCAGGCGTAATTTCCTTTTTCAATGAAGATTCTTAATGTTTTGGCGTGAAATTACTTTTGGAAATTCCCGTAAGTGTCTTTTGCAGATAATTTTATTTGCAAAATGAATTTTTAACTCTTAGATTTTGAAAGATGTAAAAAAAAAACTGTAAAAACCGAAGAAATTTATTAGAATAGATTCAGTGGGATTTCACCGAATTTCGTTTAATTTTATGGAATTTTATTATCGGTATTAAGATTTTATCATGAAAATTTAATGGGTACAATGAGGCTTCATGGAATTCAGTGGATTTCGTCGAATTTTTTAATATTTCTAAATATAATATGTATAATATGTATTATATTATATTTTGTACAATATTTTTTTTATCATCTGTCTAAAAACTATTTTTGGAATATACATAAGACTGATGATAAGCTATATTGCGAAAAAAATAAATATCTACCTAATGTCTCACTTATATACATTATACACTATCCATAAAGATATTACACAATTACTAAGCCATAAAAAATTCCGATTATATTTAAATTACGACTTGTTTTTACTCTCTAAAACATAGTGTTTATGCTTATACTTATCTATTTTATGCGCTGATTACGAATATGACAGTGAAATTTGATTAGTAATAAAATAGTTGTAAAAGGAAATCAACAAAATCAAAAAGGAAATGGTACAGGGAAATAATAATGAAGGGAATTCATAGTAAAGGGAAATGGTGAAGGGAAATGGTGAATGAAAAGTTTGCATATCATGTCGAAATAAAAAAAAGTGTCTAATTTTGTTATATATAGGGCCATATCCATATAACACAAGGACGGTGTGTTAATTTCTATGCAATCACTCATATCTATCATGATAAATATGAGTTATTATATGATATCTGACATGTTATCATATAATTATATTATATGATCATTACATGAAAAAAACCTTTGATTTTCGCCCAAAATTTCCCTTTATCTCAGATGCAATAAAAGTTTAAACGATATAAGAGGAAGAACACTCGGAATATTTCATTTGCTATCTCTTGCAGAGTGACAAAAAAAATCATCATCTAAACTGTTGAGTGCCTAAAATGTCGGAAAAAATATATTTGCATCTCTTGATTCTCTGCGGCGTATTGAGTCAAGGAATTATCGCAACATTATCAGACGAGGAACCCAGTAAGTAAAAATATACCTGCTATGTAAACATAAATGCGTAGCGTGACATATGAGAGAGGGGAATTTAGTTAATATTGTGAAGGCCGCTGTTCTGGATTTCATTAATATTGCAAGAGTCGACTGTAATCAAGCTGATGGTAACAGCTGTTAGAAAACTGTACTAAAAGTTTAATTTCTGAAATACTTGCAGATTCATCATCAGATTTGCTCTCACGTAAAAGACGTGTGATTAATCACTTGCCAGAAGGATCAGCTGCATTGCGGATAGAAGCTGCCAATTACAATGTCAACATTAGAGAAAATAATCGTGCCGTTTGTGCAGGTGTGATACTGTCAGCTCACACTGTCATCACTTCTGCAGCCTGCATCACACAACATGCGTCGGCCTACACAATTTCCGCCGGTGCATCATATTATTCAAACCATGTTCTTCACGGCGTAACATCGGAAATAAGAAATTATGGCAATCCTCCACATCAACATTTTGATGGCATTGCCTTGCTCACCGTTAATCCTCCCTTCGCTTTTAGTGCAAAAATTAGGAATATCAATTTATACTCAGGACCTTTACCGACCGGTACACATGCTACTGTTTTTGGTTGGGGATGTATATATCCACCACGGTAAGTTATCAATAATATCTATTAAATATGGAGAACATATTTGCTAATCTTTGATAGAAACTCCCAATATATTTTCCCTCCTGTTTCAGACCGGGACCGAATACAAAGACAGCAAATCGACGGGCACTGCGATCTATCACTCTACCAATAATGGACCATACAGTGTGTAAAAATATCTACCGCGAACACAATAGGCAGATTAATATAAATTTTGACATTTCGGAGAAACATATTTGCACCTATGATGAACAACAATACTGTGCGCGTACTGATGCTGGGGCTCCTTTAATTGTTAACAATTTGCTGGCGGGAATTCACGCTTGGAAAGGAGAATTTCCGGGTGGAAGGAATCCTGATGTTTTTATAGACTTACAGCGTCCCGAGTATAGTGCATGGATCAGGCAAAATACTCGCTAGTGCGTGAATTAGAAAAATATTCATGAATTCGTTCTAAGTATCTAAAGTAACCAGACAATTGGTGATAAACATAAAGAGGATGATTTCGGGTAGGGTGTTAGAAATATTTCAATGTGGAAAATAAAGTGATGTACTATGTCAAATAACGATCTGATTTTATCGTAACCAGCTCTTTTCATTTCACTTATCTTTTTTCGGTTGTTACTTTCTTGGGATGAACTTCCGAAAAACTAAAACCTTTGATTTTATTTAAAGTGATCAACGTAAAGGGGATCAACGTAAACCCAGAGGGAAAAAAGACATTGATATCATGCGGACGTCTTAAAGACGTAAGGGGACATGGTGAAGGGAAATGATAAACAGGAATCATAGTGAAAGCAAATGGTTAAGAGAAATGGTGAAGGGAAATGGTGAAGAGAATTGGTAAAGGGATATAGTGAAGGGAGATGGTAAAGGGAAATGGTAAAGGGAAATAGTGAAGGGAATTGGTAAAGGGAAATGGTGAAGGGAGATGGTAAAGGGAAATGGTGAAGGGAAATGGTGAAGGGAAATGATAAAAAGGAATCATAGTGAAAGCAAATGGTAAAGAAAAATGGTGAACAGAAATAGTGAAGGGAAATGGTGAAGGGAATTGGTAAAGGGAAATAGTGAAGGGTCATGGTGAAGGGAAATGGTAAAGGAAATTGGTAAAGGGAAATGGTGAAGGGGAATGATAAACAGGAATCATAGTGAAAGCAAATGGGAAAGGGAAATGTTGAAGGGAAATGGTAAAGGGAATTGGTAAAGGGAATTGGTAAATGGAAATGGTGAAGGGAAATGATAAAAAGGAATCATAGTGAAAGCAAATGGTAAAGAGAAATGGTGAAGGGAAATGGTAAAGAGAATTGGTAAAGGGATATAGTGAAGGGAGATGGTAAAGGGAAATGGTGAAGGGAAATGGTAAAGGGAATTGGTAAAGGGAAATAGTGAAGGGAGATGATAAAGGGAAATGGTGAAGGAAAATGGTGAAGGGAAATGATAAAAAGGAATCATAGTGAAAGCAAATGGTAAAGAAAAATGGTGAAGGGAAATGGTAGAGGAAAATGATAAAGGGAAATAATAATGAAGGGAAATCATGGTAAAGGGAAATGTGAAGGGAAATGGTAAAGGGAATTGGTAAAGGGAAATGGTGAAGGGAAATGGTAAAGGGAATTGGTAAAGGGAAATAGTGAAGGGACATGGTGAAGGGAAACGATAAACAGGAATCATAGTGAAAGCAGATGGTAAAGAGAAATGGTGAAGGGAAATGGTAAAGGAAATTGGTAAATGGAAATGGTGAAGGGAAATGATAAAAAGGAATCATAGTGAAAGCAAATAGTAAAGAGAAATGGTGAAGGGAAATGGTAAAGAGAATTGGTAAAGGGAAATAGTGAAGGGAGATGGTAAAGGGAAATGGTGAAGGGAAATGGTGAAGGGAAATGGTAGAGGAAAATGATAAAGGGAAATAATAATGAAGGGAAATCATGGTAAAGGGAAATGTGAAGGGAAATACTAAAGGAAAATTCCATTTATTCAAAATGGGGCCATCTATATAACACGTGAAAGGTGTATAAATTTGATATGCAATCACTCATATCCATCACGATTTATATAAGATATTATATGATATTTGATATGTTATATAATCCTATTATATGATCAACTAATCCCATAGTACATTACAGAAAATAATCTCTTGATTACCGACCAAAATTACCCTTTTTTTTATGTAACTTGTAACATTAAACCATATATTACATCATTCTTATCAGTCAATTTATCTACTCTATTATAGTTTTACGAACCTTAAATTCAATAAGCAGATAAAGTTAAAAGATAAAAACCGAAAAATACTCATAATATTTCATTTAGTGTCGCCTTCAGAATAGAATTTGCAAAAGAAAAAAAAAACATCTAAACTGTCATAAGTTTCCAAAATGTCCGAAAAAATATATTTGCATCTCTTGATTCTCTGCGGCGTATTTAGTCAAGGAATTATCGCGACATTATCAAACAATGATCCCAGTAAGTAAAAATACACCTGCTATGTAAACATAAACGTAATCAAGCCGATGATAACAGCTGTTAGAAAACCGTACTGAAAGTTTAATGAATGAAATCCTTGCAGATTCATCATCGGATCTCCTCTCACGTAAAAGACGTGTAATTAATAACTTGCCGCATGGATCAACTGCAATTCGGATTGAAAATGTTAACTACATTGTCAACATTAGAGAAAGTAATCGTGCCGTTTGTGCAGGTGTGATACTGTCGCATTTCACTGTCATCACTGCCGCAACCTGTATTAAGTATCATGAATCGGACTACACAGTTTCCGCCGGTTCAGCATATTATCAACGCAATTCTCTTCACAACGTAACATCGCAAGTAAAACATTATGGCAATCCTCCACATCAACATTATGATGGTATTGCCTTGCTCGCCATTAATCCTCCCTTCGCTTTTGGTCCAAGAATTAGGAATATCAATTTATACATAGGACCTTTACCAACCGGAACACATGTCACTGTTTTTGGTTGGGGATTCTCATATCCACCACAGTAAGTTATCAATAATATATAATATATTAAATATTATACCTAGATCATATCTTTCAATCTCTGATAGAAACTCTCAATATATTTTCCCTCCTATTCCAGACCTGCACCAAGGGAATCAAGTCGACGGGTACTACGTTCTATTACCCTACCGATAATGGACCACGGAATGTGTCAAAATGTCTACCGCGAACACTACAGACAGCTTCAGATACATAATTCTTTTGCTATTACGGAGAAACATATTTGCACTTATGATGAACATCAATACACGGCTCGTACTGATACCGGTGCTCCTTTAGTTGTTAACAATTTGCTGGCGGGAATTCTCGCTTGGAAAGGAGAATTTCCGGGTGGAAGGAATCCTGATGTTTTTATAGACTTACACCGTCCTGAGTACATTGCATGGATCAGGGAAAACATTCGCTATTTTTGAATCATCAAAATTTACCTGATTCTCTTATAATAATCTTTTTTTTTTAACAATAAAATGTACAAAATAAAATGATAGATTATATGGAACACAGATCTGAATTTAAATCGTAACCGCCCTGTTTCCTCTTATTGATCCTTTTCCACTTATTACTTTTTTCGGATACCCTTTCCAAAATAATAATAATAATAATAATAATAATAATAATAATAACGTAAAATCATCGCGACGTAGACATTTGTCTGCTGCTAAAGTTTGACCTTCAAAAAAAGCAGCTCAACGTTCTTTTCTGGAACGAATCGTCTAGGTTTGTCGTCCGGGACGAAGAAGTGGGGACAGAGGTTCTCCGAGTCCAGGAGCCACGACATTTTCGACCCCGTCTTGTGGCCCACGCTATATATAAAAGCTCTCTATATTTAGTCGGATCTTAAACATTCCCAGAGAGACGTGCAGCGGGTCACCGGACGGAATCTTTAAGTTTTGAATCGTACTACATCTGCAATAACGAGTTCTAAATTCTTTTCGAGGTCCAACTTCCGGACCTCAATAATTCATCAAGATGTTTAAAAAGCTTCTTTTCTCTCTCGGAATTAATGGCTTATGGATGTAAGATTGGAATATTGCAGAGTTTGGAGATTTTTATGGCTACTAAAAACTAATAGTCTCAGAAGTGGCATTAAAGAAAAAGAGGAGAGCCGAGGATGTCATCTTTTATATAGTTACAAGTATTCGGAAGATTACAAGAAATATGATGAGATTTGTCTAAGGGATTCCATGGAACTCCAGTGGACTCTATGCAATTTCTTTAGATTGGATTGCATTTCATAGAATTCCGTTAGATTTCGTATGTTTACTATCTTTTTATTCATTGTAGAGTCATTAGCTTTAGAGTCGGTGTAGCTGCTGAATTAAAAGTTCGTATTTTTGTCGCAAGCAAGAGAAAACTACTTTGTAAATGGAGATTTCGAGATACTAAGTTTGTCCCAAGGAGTAGGAGGATATTATCTGTAATATACGTGCAAATGGCTGCACTTAATGTCCAAAATAAATTTGCTTTAATTGTACTAGAAATTACCTTCTTTCGCTTTATTTGAGATACCTGTGCACGATTCCATTTTTGATTCAGAGACGAAATGTTTTCTTTGATAAAAAAAAGATAATAATGTAAATAATTGTCAATTAGTTATCATTGTCACTATTTAATATTGTAATAGAGTTACTAGGGGTCCTAAGATAGGGAGTTCCTGGGATAGAGGAAATCCCACCAGTAAAACGAGATTCCTATGAAAGGGATTCCCGAGGGATAGGAATAGGTTTTGCAAACAAAGGGAATGGGTTTTTTACGATGGGGAAATAGGGGAATTCGTTTAGAATATCCATCTAGGGAATACACCCTCTATAGGTGATATTGAGATGAAGGGATTCCCGCAGGAGAGGAACAATTCAGAGGGAGAAGGGTCCCTAAAATAGGAGAGTCAACGGTGGGATAGTCTGTGTGATCGTGAGATAGATACGTTCCCGGGAAGGGTTTCCCGAAGGAGAGGGGGATCCATTCCTATTCCTAGGACTTTCCGAGGGAGCTATTCCTTTCTCTAAAACCTCCCTAGGAATAGGGAAATAGAGCTAAACCCGAAGGATAGTTGATCCGTAAGGGAAATCTCGATTTGCAATCGACTTTTAGAGATATGGAATCCTGAAGGAGAGGAAGTCGAGTTTCCGGAATGGGAGGAATCCCGAAGGAGAGGAGGGAAATGAAAAAGAGTCAAAGTCCCTAAGGATAGGGGGATGGATTGTGTGTGATAAGGGGGAGTCCCGAAGGATGTTGGATCTTGAGGGAGAGGGATTGAGTCCCTGGAGTAGGAGGAGTCCTGAGGGATAGTAGGAGAGGACAGTGGATTCTTAGGACAGGAGATTCCCGGAGGAGAGGGGAATGCCCAAAGAAGAGCGGGTGATAAGGGATAATCTACCCTAAGGGACAGGAGGGGTCCTCTGGGATAGGGGAATCTACCATCCCGAGGGATAGTAGATGTTGAAGCAATGGGAAGTGGATTTCTGGGATTCCCGAAGGATAGGGAGAGTCCTGAAGGAAGGGATTGAGTCCCTGGGGTAGGAGAAGTCCTGAAGGATAGTAGATTTTGAAGAAGTGGGAAGTGGATTTCTAGGATTCCCGAAGGATAGAAGAAGTTTTGAGAGAGTTCCTCTCCCTAGGGATAGGAATATGGTTGGGTTCCAAGAAAATAGCATCCTGTGGGAGAGGGATTCCTGTGATTCCCGGAGGATAAGGAGAGTCCCTAAAAAATCAGATAAACCTTATCTTCAATAAATTATAAGAAATTTTTAAAGATTGATGCGAATCCAATGGGTTCTTTTATCCACGCCACTGGATAGAAGATATTTTTTGCAAGAACTCCAATTCAAGACTGTCTTTAAATCTAACACGTGCAAATGTGGGAAGAAACGCGAATCTCTGAAAACCGGCGACGATGAGTAGGATTCGAATAATGGCTTTCGTAGAAATCTGGAAATGGTGCAGAATACCCACGGCTTTGATCGATGAATCAGTCGACAATAGTCGACGAGGCTTGTCGCAATCAATCACTACTGGTATCGTAACCACCCAGGGAACATTTTATATTTCCTCTTTCTTTTTTTCTTTTTTTTACTGTAAAGTAGACTTATATTTTTGTATCTCTTGCCCTGCTCGTTAAACTTGAAACTTTTCGACGAATAAATGGGATATGACTCAATTTAGATCGCCGCCGAATTATAGAAAGTTATTATGTAGTACGCATGATAGTTTTTTGTGAGTCATGAAACTATATTCTCGAAAGCCAGTAAATCGTGAAAGTAAATCGTGAAGTATTGTTTCAACTGGAGATTCGATTATTTTAAGCCGCAGCACTTTTAGAGCCGATTAAAATAATGGCCGAGGATTTACCACGATATTATTTAAAATCCAGTAATGGATTTCACGGAATTTAAAAATATGCAGTTTTGAATTGTTCTTTTGTCTTCTTGTCTGATTTTATAAGGCTTTGAAAGATATTCTTCGTGGCAAATGAGAAGATAATAACGACACAAAACGATTTGAGGAGAAAAGTATTTTCTCATTGTCTTTTAAGTTTCATGTTTATTTCGCTCGACCTCACGGCATTACAAAAATTTCTCAACACCGAGGAGAAATTAATTTGAGGAATTATACTGGGGATAGAATAAGGGATAAAATAATTTATATAAAATTTTCCTGCTCTCTTCGACTTCTTTTTTCCCCGCGAGAAAATTCCAACAGAAGTCTTCATTCACGAGTTTTAATTAATCCCATGAATGAAATTGTGGTAAATTAATTTTTAAATTTTTTACTTAATGAAATGCTGCGAAAGCTTAAAAACAAGAAGACTTCTTGTTCTTCCAGATCAATGGGTTTTTAAAAAGTTTTAAGAGCTTAAACGAGTTCCTGGCGACACAAGGCGAGTCGTTGTTCATTATGGGTGTTTGGCCTCAAGACCATTTATTTTATATTATAAGGAAAGGAGAAGATGACGTAGATTTTTTTCCAGGTCGCACGACATTAACTGAGAAGGAAGAATTTAATGATTCGATTTGAATTTTACGAATATTGTGAAATAAGACCGTCCGGAAGTAGACCGCAGTGATTCGTGCTAAATGAATTTTTTTCAACGTCACATTCAGCGGATGTGTGTTTACCTTTCCACTAGAGCTGCGACTTGAATCATCGAAAAGTTCCGCAATTTACCGCGTAAGAGAACTTGAAAAAATATTACGAGAAGTTGGAGATGGTTTGAGTCAGTGAAATGACAAGAGTGAATCTTGTGGTTTTCCTTCCTGAACGTCGCATGTTTTTTTCCGATTGGGAAAAAAGAGGAATTAATTACTGTTTTCGATGGAATGGAGATAATGGCTTTCAATTATGGCTTGAGGTGATTTATTCAGGATTATATGCCAGATCATAAATGAGATAAAATATAGTTCTCAAGTTATAGTTCCCAATGCATAATTCATAAGTCAAAGGTGTAAGCCTGTGAATCTTTGAAAACTCGATTTTAAAATTAGAAGGAACTTTTTACTCTCTAAAAAGTGAAAAGGGACTAAAAAGTTAATTCATAAATAACTAATGTTGAGTCTCTAGTTGTTAAATAGTGAAGTCATATCTGATTAATTTTTGTTCCTAGAACTATAATTATACTTTTTTATATATATACTAGGAGAAAAATAGTATTTTTTACTCCCTAGGGAATAAAATTTATTTTTTTGTCCTCAGATTAAAAAAATGGACGTCATATGTTAATAATTTTTATTTCCTAGGCAGTAGAAATTACCTTTTACTCCCTAGGGTGTAAAAAGTACTTTTCACTCCCTAGGGACTAAAAAGTTACATCATGAATAACTAATATTGAGTCCCTGGGGAGTAAAAGGTTCTTTTTAGTTCCTAAAAAGTAAAAGGTACTTATCTATCACTAGTTGTTAAATAGTGAAGTCATATATGGTTAATTTTTGTTTCTAGACCTTTAATTATAATTCATAAGTCAAAGGTGTAAGCCTGTGCATTTTTCGAACAAAAAATAATTTTTTTCGATCTAGAACCGATCTAGATCGTTGACGCGATGTCTGAATTTAAAGAATATGAGGTTCTGAAGTCATTTTGAATAATTAGAAAGCTCAAAATGGCGCCCGAATGACCCGAATTAATTTTCTGGCAAAAGTTTTTCAATCGGGCGCCATTTTGAAACTTCTAATTGTTCAAAATGACTTCATAACCTCATATTCTTTAAATTCAGACATCGCGTCAACGATCTAGACTGGTTCCAAGATCATTCCAAGCCAGTAAATCTTTGAAAACACGATTTAAAAAAACATGATTTTCGAAGTCATTTTTTTTAAATCGAGTTTTCAAAGATTCACAGGCTTGGAATCATCTATTCTAAATTTTACACAAATCTAATACATTCTCTCTGATGATAACGTAAAAAATAGACTTTAATATAAAATAGTTTTTAATTGTTTATAATTTTTATCAAGTTTAATAATTGCGTAGGCACAACGATATGTTTTGTTTGGCTGCTGCCTCGTTTATGTGCATGCGCAAGTGTAAAGATGCTAAACATTTGCGTTCCTTGAACCTTAATCGGTGTTTCAAGATATTGCGAGTGCTCGTTTTGACGTAAATGAACCGTGCAGCAAGCGACAACGTTGGGGGTACAGAGCGTGATGCTTTTTGCAACTCTTTTCAGAAAAATTGAACACAAAGCTTGAAACATATTAGTAAGCAAGAAATTATTATATATAAATTACAATAATAATAATAATAATAAAAATAATGATTAAATAATTAAAATAAAAGAAAAGGGAAATTTCCATATTATATTGACCAATAAATCGAGATATAGTTTACTTGGCAATAATAAAATTCCTTCATGCTTAATAAAAGTCATCGTCACATGTTACAAGTCATAGGTCATAAGTCTTAAGTCAGAGGTCATTAGTCATAAGTCATAGGTCAAAAGTCATGGGTCGTAAGTCAGAAATCGCAAGTTATTGGTCACAACTCACTATATATAAGTCATAAGTCATAGGTCACAAGTCATAGGTCACAAGTCATAGGTCACAAATCATAAGTCATAGGTCAAAATTTATTACTGGTAGGCTATAAGTCGTAATTCATAAGTCACGTCACAAGTCATTAGTCATTAGTCACAGACCAGAAATCATAGGTCTTAAATGAGAAGTAACAAGTGATTAGTCACAAGTTACTAGTCAGAAGTTTTAGTTCATAAGTAATAGGTCATAAATCATAGGTCATAAGTCATAGATCATAAGTCACAAGTCATAGGTCACAAGTCATAGGTCGTAAATCATAGGTGATAAGCCATAGGTCGTAAGTCTTAGGTAATAAATCATAGGTCATAGGTCCTAAGTCATAGATCATAAGTCATAGGTCATAAGATGTAGGTCATAGGTCACAAGTTATAGGTCATAAGTTATAAGCCATAGGGCATAGAGCATAAGTCATAAGTCATAGATCATAAGTCACAAGTCATAGGTCACAAGTCAAAGGTCGTAAATCATAGGTGATAAGGCATAGGTCGTAAGTCTTAGGTAATAAATCATAGGTCATAGGTCCTAAGTCATAGATCATAAGTCATAGGTCATAAGTTGTAGGTCATAGGTCACAAGTTATAGGTCATAAGTTATAAGCCATAGGGCATAGAGCATAAGTCATAGGTCACAAGTCATAGGTCACAAGTCGTAGGTCACAAGTCAAAGAACCAAAAAAAAATTCGACCCATAAGAATAACGACCCATTTTGTTAAAATAACACTCAACTTCGATTAAAGTCTACTTTTACGATTTAGAAAAAAAGCGGCTCTTCATGAAGGGTCTCTTTCCTTGCAGAAAAGTTTCAATGCCCTCTCGACGAAATTGGGTAAAACCGATACGAGCCAGACAAAGGCGAGACGGGTCAACAATTGGCAGGGCTCCTATGTCCGAAATTATTACCGAAGGAAGCAATTACAGCTTCGAGTGTGAGTGGCGCCATTTAAGAGGACAGGATGGTGACGTCATCCCCTTGCGAACTACTACACTAATCCGCAGTCGTAAATAATAAAAAAAAAAAATAGTCAGCCAAGTAGTCTACTTCCATTGAATCATCTGAGGATTCAGAGGAAAAAGGCCAATCGTGAAAATGTATGAATGAACGAGTAAGTGTTTGCTTGTGGAAGTATAAATACATATAGGCAAGCGCCGATCATTTTAATAAATATTCTTCAATGGTTTTTGCTCAATGGTACTCGGAGCTCGAGTTTATATAGGAATAAAAAAATTTAATGTGTTTTCAGATCTTTTCATTTAAAATTTGAATAGCTTTTAAATTTAGAATTGACCCACTTGGAATGTTTTACTTTCTCAGTATTTATCTCAGAAACTAGGATTTATTCTGGTCGATAAATATTTTAGATAAAATATTAACAATTTTTGAAAAATTTTAATAAATCAATAATAATAATGTTTTAAATAAATAATACAATTTAGTTATTAAAGAAAAAAGAATTTTAATTCGACGAGAATTTTTGGGTGACACTAGTTGTACGGCCCTGGCAGAATCAGTTAATTTTGAACTTTCGAAGCCGAGTAGTACAGTCCCGTATGGTCTAGTGGCTAGGATACCTGGCTCTCACCCAGGAGGCTCGGGTTCGATTCCCGGTACGGGAAAATTTTTTTTTTTTATATTTTACGTTTAGCAGAAACTAATTATTATTTTTTTACTTTTACTTACTATTGTTTACTATAAATAACATTTTGACTTATAAAAATGTTTATTAGATTAATATTAATTAATTTTGATAAAAAAATAAATTATTTAAGTGTATATTCTGTAAGTAAAAAAATATTTAAATAATAAACTTCTGAATAAACTAATTCGATAATTTGCAACATTGAAATCGTGGAAGCAAAAGTGTCCTTTTGTGTCCTATTTCAGTTGTTACAGGTCGCGAGAAATAACAAGCTTTAACTGTTAATTAAGAGAATCAGACCGATCGATGAGAATTGAAACTCTTGAGTCAGGTTGCAGCCAGTGACTAATTTTATTTTCCTCTACGACTGACTGAAACTCGTCCCGGACAAAAGACATCTCACCCACGACCTAACGGACGAGATATGCCCACGGGGTCAAATGTCGCCGACTATATAGTCACTGTCATAGTTGTGGCAATAATTAAACAGCTGCATTTACACAAGATGACAACTGAGTCAAATTCAGGCGCCCTTTTAAATTCTTAACGTTTCTTCATCTCAGAATGAAAACTTGGCAAAATTATTTCGCGTTCTCAGAGAAAATAATTCGATTGATTGGATTTAAATCCCAGGAAATAAAATAAAGTTTAATTTCTTCGAAGTTCGAAATTTCTCCAGAATTTTTTTTTTTATAATTTCTCTAGAATTTTTTTTATAATTTCGTTTCGACATTTTTAAAAAAATTTCTCTTCAAAATGTGTATTCACAAATTTCTTTAAAAAATTTTTTTTAATACTGCTCCTATTTTATTTTGAGGAGAAATTTTGATAAAAAATGTCGAGTGATTTTAAAGCAAGATTTTGGAAATTTTAATTTGGGGAATTCTAGATATTTGGAGAATTTAATAAATATAGGAAATTTGTGGAATTTAGATAATTATAAATATTCAGTATTTATAGAATTCAATGACTTTTACGAATTATGTGAATCCAAAAAATTGTGTGAATAATAATAAGTTAAATAATAATAATAATAAATAATAATAATCCAAAAAAGCTACAAATTATAAAAGACGTAGGTACGAACTTGTATCTTTGAATCACGATCCTTCTAGGAAACGATTCTGTGGATAATTAGTCTATCCAAACTCGTCCATCCAAAACATCAGAAGATAGAAACACTTCACAATACTTTCACTAACACTACCACTACTTTCCTCAAGAATAACGAACTCAGGCACGAAAAACCACATCACAATAAACTACCGGAAGAAAATAAGAACATTTGTTATTTTAATATTATTAGAAACGATATTCACGAATAAAAAATTAATCGCGAGCGCGGAACGTGATTTCTAACTTTGATACGATCTAGACACCTTCCAGTCGAGAGCGAAGAAGGAACTAAGCTCCTCGGTTCCCCCCCCCTCGCTCACCTCGACGCTTTCTCTTTTCCCCCACTCCGCCCAACTCTCACCGTCTCACCAGTCAGCTTTGTGAGTCCTACTGGCTGAGCGGAGCAACGAATTTAATTACAAATTTCTAAAAACCGTAATTCTGGAAAATCAGCAAATACTTGAGGAAAATAATTCCAAGAATATTAATCTAATTCTAATGTTTTGTTATTTCTCTTTCTTCTGTTGATTTCTAAAGCCTAAAGGCCAACTTTACACTCACAATAATAAATACTAAATAATAAATAATAAAAGCGCAATTGAGTTTCAAAGAATGTATAAAATCTAAATTAATATAAAGTTTATAATTTTTAAAATCTTCATTACTTATTATTTATGATTTAATTAAATGCATGAATTAAATGAATTTTCGCGATTTTTGCAATTTCACGAGAATGGTAGATATTTTATCTTTTCTGTTGAATTTTCAAAGCACGAAAAAGATTCGAAATGCTTTCTAAACCCAGTGACACACTTTATTTTCCCTCTAATAAGAACAATGCGCATTTGCACATTCCATCATAGCAAAATGTACGTCTTTTGTTCTCAAAATGAGCATCACTTACACAAGCACTTTTCAGAAGTTTATAATTAAATTTTGAGAGATAAATGACTAGGTCAAATAGAATGTTTATAATATGTTTCCGCTACGTTGCACATCGCCAGATGCGACACTTTTGTCTGAAATTCATTTAATTATAAATTTGCAAGCTCTTTATATTTACTAACTAAAATATAATTCAAACACTTTTTCAAATATTATTTTATAATTTATATTATTTTATTTCGTCAAAGTGAACACGGTTTTAAACAAAATATTTATAACGTCAAATAATACATCTTTAAATTAAGTATTTAATGGGATGCAATATTTTTTTTTTTATCAAATTTTAAAATTTTCCGGTATTTCAAGGAATTTTTAAAAAAATCCAAAAAAAGTTTTAGGACTTACGAAAATCCAAAATGACAGTTCTAAATTCCTGAAAATTACCTAAATGCATACGCTCCACATATAGATTGTCGCTGTTTCATTTCCAGAAGGAAATAAACGCCAACTATTTATATCTACAGTTTTCGGTTACTCAGACAAACGAGAAATTATCATCAGCGTGTAAATAAAATCGCAGGATGTGAGTACGCAGACAAGCGCAGGTTGTTATAATTTAACACAAAGGTTTGTTATCTGCCTGTCTCTCTCTTTGTAGTTTCTTTTTTTTTTTTTTTTTTTTTTTTTTGACCTATTTCGAGTCAACGTGTGGGTGGAAAACGATGCTGATATCCGAGGAGCTTGAAAGGGAGATAGAAAAATCGCTTGCAAATTATTTCACTCAAATAGTGGCAAAATTCGTATGGAAATCTGAGCCACGAATTCCCCTGGTGTGGATATTCTCTCTATGCGTTTGCAAATCCGTTTACATCCACCTATACGACTACACGTTGCATTTACATGTTCTGACTTTCGATTATATCCGTAAATCGAGGGCTTTTCAGCCAAATAAACATTTCCGTTTCCACCGACCGTGAGTGTAACATAACTTGCGAAATTGGCTCGATAGAAGAGGGAATTGAAAGTTTACGAAGTGAGGTTGAAAAGTACAAAATGTTTTAGCTAAACCACGATAACTTGTTGCTGAGGCACATGAATATTCCCCAAATTCAATTTTTCATAATTCCCTTTTAATCGAATTTCATATTAGATACTTTTTAGCCTCTAGGGAGTAAAATATACTTTTCGATAACTAGGTAGGAAAAAATTACGTCATAAGTTCATATTGAGTAGTCCCTAGGGAGTAAAGGTTCTTTTTAGTCCCTAGGGAGTAAAAAAGGTACTTATTTATCTCTAGTTGTTAAATAGTGAAGTCATATCTGATTAATTTTTGTTCCTAGAACTATAATTATACTTTTTTATATATATACTAGGAGAAAAATAGTATTTTTTACTCCCTAGGGAATAAAATTTACTTTTTTGTCCTCAGATTAATAAAATGGACGTCATATGTTAATAATTTTTATTTCCTAGGCAGTAAAAATTACTTTTTACTTCCTAGGGTATAAAAAGTACTTTTCACTCCCTAGGGACTAAAAAGTTACATCATGAATAACTAATATTGAGTCCCTGGGGAGTAAAAGGTTCTTTTTAGTTCCTAAAAAGTAAAAGGTACTTATCTATCACTAGTTGTTAAATAGTGAAGTCATATATGGTTAATTTTTGTTTCTAGACCTATAATTATACTTTTTTATATATATACTAGGAGGCAAAACGTATTTTTTACTACCTAGAGAATAAAAGTTACATTTTTGTCCCCAGGTGAACAAAATTTACGTCGTATGTCAATAATTTTTATTTACTAGGCAGTAAAAATTACTTTTTACTCCCTAGGGTGTAAAAAAGTACTTTTTACTCTCTAAGAAGTGAAAAGGGACTAAAAAGTTACATCATGAATAACTAATATTGAGTCCCTGGGGAGTAAAAGGTTCTTTTTAGTTCCTAGAAAGTAAAAGGTACTTATCTATCTCTAGTTGTTAAATAGTGAAGTCATATATGATTAATTTTTGTTCCTAGAACTATAATTATTCTTTTCTTTTATATACTAGGAGAAAAATAGTATTTTTTACTCCCTAGGGAATAAAAGTTACTTTTTTGTCCCCAGGTGAATAAAATTCACGTCGTATATCAATATTTTTTTATTTCCTATGCAGTAAAAAGTACTTTTCAGTCCCTAGGGACTAAAAAGTGACGTCATAAATAACTAATATTGAATCCCTGGGGAGTAAAAGGTTCTTTTTAGTCCCTAGGGAGTAGGAAGAACCTTTTAACTCTCTAAGAAGGGAAGAAGGACGTGATAAGTATTAAATAAATAAAAGATAATAAAAAATTATATGTAAATCTATTTTAAATTCGTAAAAAGAAGTCCCTTTTCTCCTTCTCAGCATATAATATAATATCCTTTTAAAATTTCATTCTAATAAATTCATAGACTCGTTTTTTTATTTCTAGTTACAGTTACAGTTGATTTTGATCGACTCTGAGATTGGATCCAATGAACAATGGAAGCACAAGATGATTAATTGCATTAAAAAGAATAAATGACCAGGAGATAAAGAAAAGGGCAGAAATCACGAATGGATGAGGTCTGAGGCTATTTTTTATAAAAGAAGCACGAACTGAGATATGGCGTGAGAAGAAATTGGCACGTACAAAAAGAACTTCTCCAAAGCAAATGAAAAATTTGTTATAAAATGATAGCTATCTGTTAGACTTTGTCTATAAATACATTATAGGATTTCTAGAAAAATGTATAAAATTGGTGAGTCATTTTTCAATAATATTTTTAGCAAAGAGAAAAATTGGTAACTTTAAGTGATTATATTTATTTTCTGAGCTCCTATTCTAACATGATTTCAAAAAATTTCAGAAAAATTTGTAGAATTCAAGGAATTTAAGAAACATTTTTTTTCAGACAAGAATTTAAAAAAAATCCAAGAAAAATTTAAATTGTATAGTTTGCACTCGACTAGTCTAAAAAAAAAATAAGAAAATCTCGTTTAGAAAGGTCACTTTTGCAATTATTAGATGATTAAGAATTGCAAGACGTATTATAATTTATAATTACAACACATTGCAGGTAAAAGTTGTAAGATTTCCTTTCATCTTTGGAGTGTAATATACGAGAGGTCATCCCGTATATAGAATCTCGTTTGCGATAAAAATTACATACCTACATTTACGAAGATGGCGTCGATACTTTTATGGTCCGTTTGCGTAGGTAGTGAGTGGTCCACAATTCCACATATTATTGCACGTTTCGATTTAATTTTTTTATAGCTTTGATCATTTTTTTCATCAATATTGAGAATAGAGAGAAGCAGAGAAGAAATAATGAAATATTCTGAATTCAGTGACGTTCTTTTTTTTTAGAGAGAGGAAATCACAAAGATATGACACAGAGAGGTGGGGAAGGGGCAGGGGGGAGGGTAGAGGAGGGGAGAGGTGACGTAGAAGGGGGAATTATTATAAAATAACTTTCGAAATATCCTAAATAGTTTTGTACGTTACTAATTTTCATTGATGATAACTTCAAGTTCAGAAGATTGACTTCTTCACATAGGCGTAGGTACATGCATTTTGGTGTGCTTTTATGTGTCACGTCGAGACGATTGGCAGTCGCCGCACATGTATATGCGCCGGCGCTTCCTGCAGTTAACGACCTCGATCGCATATAAATGTTCAGTTTAATGGTTTCGAAGTAACTCACAATCCGAAGACCTGCTACCGATTACCAATCGTAAAAATGTTTCTTGTCGCGAAATGTGAGCTTCAGCAAAAACTGAAGGAAGCGGACTTCCGTTTTTTTTATTTTTATTTATGTTTTTTTTTTTTTTTCAGGTAGTAAAAAATGTTACAACTTCTGAGAATAAGTTACAACCTATCAAGAGAAAGTTCTTGAAAGTATCTTTAAAGTTGCCTATATTGAATGAAAAAGTCACTGGAGAAAAAGTATCCGGAAAATGTTTTTGAAATTAATCTTAAAAAGTATAATAAAGTGGTTTCGTGTACTTTTTAATTCCAAGGGATTAAAAGTAATGATATATATAATGTTCTTTTAGTCCTAGGGTGTAAAAAGAACATTTTACTCCCTAGGGAGTAAAAGGTAATTTTTACTGCCTTGGAAATAAAAATTACTTACATACGACGTCCATTTGGTTCACCTGGGGACAAGAGAGTAACTTTTATTCCCTAGGGAGTAAAAAATAACATTTGCCCCCTAGTATGTAAAAAAAAGTATAATTATAGGTCTAGGAACAAAAATTAACCATATATGACTTCACTATTTAACAACTAGAGACAGATAAGTAGTTTTTACTTCCTAGGGACTAAAAAGAACCTTTTACTCCCCAGGGACTCAACGTTAGTTATTCATGAATTATCTTTTTAGTCCCTTTTCACTTCTTAGAGAGTAAAAAGTTCCTTCTAATCCCTAGGGACTGAAAAGGACCTTTTACTTTTTAGAATGAAAAGTACTTTTTTACACCCTAGGGAGTAAAAAGTAATTTTTACTGCCTAGTAAATAAAAATTATTGAAATACGACGTAAATTTTGTTCATCTGGGGACAAAAATGTAACTTTTATTCTCTAGGTAGTAAAAAATACGTTTTGCCTCCTAGTATATATATAAGAAAGTATAATTATAGGCCTAGAAACAAAAATTAACAATATTTGACTTCACTATTTAACAACTAGTGATAGATAAGTACCTTTTACTTTCTAGGAACTAAAAAGAACCTTTTACTCCCCAGGGACTCAATATTAGTTATTCATGATGTAACTTTTTAGTCCCTAGGGAGTGAAAAGTACTTTTTACACCCTAGGGAGTAAAAAATACTATTTGCCCCCTAGTATATAAAAAAAAATCACCGGAAATTTAAGATTCTGCTACTTTCTCAAATTCTTTAAATATTTTTAATTCTCTGGAACCCCTGGTAGTATAACTAGATTCCAGGTAAGCAGACACTAGATAACAAGAGAAGTTAAAATTACAATACAAAGTAATTTCAAGAATATCCTTTCGCATAAAGTCGCAGAAAAGTGATTTACAAAGTAATCCTGAAAATCCGCTTCTAATACTACAGGCGAACAAGACCGTAACTTAAATCGATTGAAATGAAGTTACCAGGATGGGATGGCGAGTATATCCACTTCGTTAGCAAAATTACCATACTTGTGAGAAAATTTTACTCGAAATTCATACCTTCGCTTATTAATTAGCCAACTTAATTTGCAAGTTTAGCTTGCAGAGCACAAATTGAAACGTGACACCAAATCCATTTTCCTTTAAAACTCGTCAACGAAGATTAATAAGAGTTTCCCGAGCCTGAAAAACTTCGCGTGAACTATAATACGATTTTGATTAATCTCAAAAAACATTACGCTAATCTCTTTTCATCCACTCACCGAAAAATTACAAAATAATCATAGAAATATTGAAAAAAATAACTGTACTTAAAAAAAAAAAATGAATACTTTTTATTTCCTATGGACTAAAAATTAATTTCATGATTGAGGAAAAAAAAAAAGTATTTTTAACGAATGAAGAGGAAAATTTAATGAGTGTTAGAATCTACTCTGTTTTTATCCCACTTACATTCTCGTCCTTTCTCTCTTTTCATTCGACTGCTCCTTAACGATGATCGAGCGTAACAAGCTCAGTGAACCATGAGTTCATAATGCCTTTTGTGAAAAAAAAAGAGTCGACTGACAAATTATTAATATAATTGGAGATATGGAATAGCGAATGTGATATAGGGAGTGAAAAGTACTTTTTTACCCTCTAGAGACAAAAAAATACCTTTTACTACCTAGGGATAAAAAATTAATTATATATGACGTCACTTTTTACCAGGTAGAGACAAAAAGTAACTTTTAATCACTAGGGACTAAATCTTATTCACATATTGGGACACTTTTTAATCCGTTTATTACTTTCTATCTCAGAGGGACTAAAAAGTACCTTTTACTAACTGGAGAATAAGAATAATTTCTATATGACGTCACTTTTACTCCTTTTAGTCCCTAGGTAGTGAAAAGTCGTTTTTTGTAACCCCTAAGTGACTAAAAAGTATTTTCTACCCCTACGTGAGTAAAAAGTGTATTTTATTCCCTAGAGGCTAAAAAGTGTAGTTTAATCCCTAGGGGTTAAAAGTTTATTTTAATCTCTAGGGCCTAAAAAAGTATCTTTTACTCCCTAGGGAGAATAAATTATTTACATATGATGACACTTTTGACTAAAGATGAATTAAAAAATAGCTTTATTGATTCCAGAGAATCAAATTATTGCAAAAGATTCACGAAATTGAAAATGATTCTAAAATTGAAATAATTAAAAAAATTGAAACAATTGAGTGCTGTCGCACTGCAGTATTTGGCTATTGTCCAAATAATATTTCTTTCTTAAAGAATTCGTCACCATTTTTCAGGACATTAACCAAGGTTCCTTATCCCCAACATATTCAGATTCAATCGATGTGGGGTCGAGAGTCGCAGCACATGTGTTACTAATTACAGCTAGTCGGTCTCCCGTTCGCTCGTTTATTCTTCCGTTGTGAGTCTATATACAAACTAGAAAGTTACTGACAACGTATAATTGAACAAGCGCAATTCGTAATGAATCAGCCGCGTACAAAATTGTTATTGTTTGGGACAAAGGCTTTGTTCTTGCCAATTTGTGAGATTACACTTTATCAAAATTCAAAAATAAAGAACTTCATTAAAAAATGAAGAATTGAATGTGAAGTGAATATCTAGAACCTAAATCTTGTTAGCTATTGAATATCTAGATAACTAGTAAATATATATTTGATATTTAGATATCCAGTAAATTTAGAGGTAATATTTAGTGTCTAGATCTGAATATCTGTTGAATATCCAGATATCTAGATATCTAGTGAATGTATAGTTTATGTCTAGATATTTAATAAAATACGTAGTGTATACAGAAATACTTAGTAATTTTGTGGTGAATATCTAGTTGATTTCTAGATATCTAATGAATGTCTAGATATCTCATGAATGTCTAGTGAATAAGTAGTAATTATATCTAAATTCCTATGGGGTCTCTATATCCCTAGTTCATAATTTATACCTAGTTAATATCTAGTTAATATCCAATCGATATCCAAATATCTAAAGAATATCTAGTTAATAATTGTTGATATCTAGATATATAAGGAATATTTGGTGAATATCTAGTATTAAGATCTGGATACTTGGTGAATAATCTTAGTAAATATATAAATACGTAACAATCAATTTTTAATAAATAGGAATATCTACTGAATATCTAGAATCCTAGTGAATCTCTAGACACCTAATTAAATTAAAGATATCGTATTTATTTAAAAAAAAAAAGATTTTGTGAGAGAAATAAATCGAAAAGTCGTGAATTCGTGACGTCATTGTTTACCATCAAGCACAATTTCAGAATGACAAAGAACTCTCATCTCACCCTCTGTATTTCATTCTTTATGTACAGGATGTTACTACCCTCTCTGCTGAGAGCTAGAATAAAAATTTTAAGATCGAAATTCTGTATTTAAGAGTTTTAAATCTTATAAAAATTGGATATTTTGAAAATATTAATTATAAATAAAAAAAAATTCTTAAGTTTAGAAAATTAAATAAATTTATATGCAATCTTTCCCTTTCTCCATCCCCTTTACTCTTCTGTTTTATGTGCGTGCGTCAGCTATTGACTCGTGTGTTTTCGGCAAAGCGCCTGCGTCTTTCTTACCCTCGAATTCAACACGCTTTTTTTTTTTGACGGGAGAAACTACCGACTTGTGATTAAATTCATAATAAAAATAATATTAAATAATTATTCGAATTTAATTAATTGAAACTATTTACAAACGGAAACGTAAACGAAATCAGGAAAAAAACTGAGGGTTCAAAAATTCGATAGGTGTTCAGATCTAAAAAGTAACTAGATATCTAAATATTCACTAGATATTTACTAGATATCCAGATATTACTAGATATTTACTAGGTATTAAATTATTCATTCTATTTGGATATTTACTAGATATTCACCCTATATCTAGATATCCACTAGATATTTACTAGATATTATAAATAAAAAATCAAAATTTTAAAAAGAATAAAAAAATTCCAAAGAAAAAGTAAAATGATCAATTCTGACGGATAGAAAAATCCATGCAAAAGCTGAAGTCAGAGATAATGTTTGAGATAAGACTTTACGAGGAAAGATAAAATTTCGAGTGCAAAGTTTAGAAGTAGCTGGCAGTTTTTACTTTCTGCAAAGTTCTATTTGAGCTTTGTGAACAGGGGAGTGGAGTAATCCACACAATGAACAGAATTTATTCCATCGTGGTCTAAAAGGAAACGGAAGGCGACGGAATGAAAAGTAGCGGAACGACAAGGTCTAGGGGAAGCAGAAGGGGTTTTCCTTTCCTGCAAAATAGTAAAAGTACACTTTACGTCTACTTTTCGATTTTGATACAAATTGGGTTTCGCGATTCTCTTTTATAGACTGAAGACTTTCAAAATTTCTCAATATTTAATTAATATCTGGTATATATCTAATATCTAGTATATATCTAATATCTAGTCTATATCTAATATTTAGTATATATCTAATATCTAGTCTATATCTAATATTTAGTATATATCTAATATCTAATATATATCTAATATCTAGTATATATCTAATATCTGATAATTAATGATTCCACATATATTTCAACATTATTTTTTATCCCGAATATATTATCAACTTATCCTGTCTCAATTTAAACTCAGTTTGAAGTCCTCGTTAGTCCTCTTTCTGAGATTCTTAAAATATTCTTTTCTCCTTTTGTTAATCATTCGAACGCCGTTAGCATATTCTTCAGCTGACGCACTTGAATAGCGTAACGTAACACGACAACTCATCCAGTTTCGAAGGTATTCTGAGATAGAGGAGAGGGCAAAGTGTCCGGAAAACCATATCGTCCATATCGAAAGGTGAATGTGCACTTTCTGCCCCGTTGCCTGGGTCGGACATTCGTTCATACTTTTATGGGCTTTTATGACCTCCGAGGTAGATATTGTGTCGCCTTTTATATATGTATAGGTGGCATACATATATATATATATACTCATTGCTCCAGGGCAGGGCATCGGGCGCATTTGAACTTTACGAATTCGCCGACGCCAGTGTTCTCGATTCGGCGATATGGCGGGGAAATTAAAAAAGTTTTATCGCTCCCAATAATTCAGGCAGAGAAAAAATTTACACGAATTGCAGATTAGAATTATTTTCCGCTCGTTAGAAACTCAGTTTTCTCGTCAGATACATTTTTTATGGATAATCTACTTTATTGTAAAATCATACGAATTTTATTATAAAAAAATAAATAAATAAATAAATAATAATAATAATAATAATAATAATAAATAAATGAAAAATTTATATAGATCTAACGAGAGTATTTTATAAATGACATATATTTATTGAATCCTCCAATTTTAAATTTGGCTGTCTAAATATGAATTGACTGAGTCACCGAAATTTACCGACGAAAGTGGGAGATGTGATTCACTGATTACGCCATGGTGAAGAGTTGATGTTAGGAAAAATTAGTTATTGTCAATTAAAATTCAAATCGGCCTAATCCCAATTTAAGGAGTGTTGAGTATTGGCTGGTATTGAAGGCATTGTCTATATAAATGACAATCTTACAACACTATTCAGTTAGTTGTATACAATTAAAGTAGTTTGTGAGGCAAGAGTAAATTGTAGGGAAAAAAATGATTTAGACTTAAGAACTAATGAGATCGATGCCATCGATAAAGGGGTTAACATGATAATGATATTTTTTTACGGTCCATGATCGTCTGCTAGTTACCAGCAGTCAGTCTATTTTAAATATTGCATTATCTTAGTTAGTTTTAGGTCGGATATTAAAGTTACTAGATATTCACTAAATTTTTTAGAAAAGTATCCAGATATTCAATTGGTGTCCAGGTTACAATATTAAAGATTTATTAGATATTAGATATTCATTAGATATTAGATATAAACTAGATATTCATCAGATATCTAGATATCGACTAAATAATGCTCATTTAATAACTAGATTCGATAGATATTCAATAGGTATCTAGTTTTCAATACTAGATATTACTTAGATATTATAGATATCAACTAGATATTCATTTAATAACTAGATATTTACTAGATATTTACAAGATGTCTGGGTATCTGTAGATATTCACTATATATTGATTAGGTATTTAAATACTCTCTAGGATCCTAGATATCCAATAATAGATATTCAATAAGTATTAATATCCAAATACTAAAAATTCACTAGATATTAATTAGATATCTACCAGATATTTAAATATTCAATAAGGGTTCAGATCTAGATACTAAATATTCACTAAGTAGGTATATAAACCTAATCCAAATACTTGTCAAGAAAAATGTGGAAATTTAATTTTAAGTATAGAACTTGAATATAAGACTCTTTATCATAACATATAGTATACTGTGAGAAGTGTTTTTATAACGCCCATTCCAGTAGCTCTTTAGTATTCCACTATGAGCCTTCAAAGTGGATATATATCTTGCTTGGGTCTTATATACTCTTTCTCTCTATCTATTATGCTTTTCCTCTTATCCTACTCATCGATCATCTACACTAGGACTCTTGTGACGCCTACACCATCGTAAACCTTTATCCATTCTACCAACTGCATTTTCTCGAAATCTGTAATTTATTGAGAAACTAATATATCTTCTATTCCCCCTTAACAGAAGACGATTCGTTATTTCATTTTTCTACACTCAACTAAATATAACTCAAAATAGCAAAAATAAATTTAAATCTGAGATAAAAGTTCCCAAGTTATTAAAAAAATAAAAATAATCCCCAGCTTTATAATTAAAATTTTTTTTTATAATTAGAAATTTTTTTTATAATTACAAATTTTTTCATTATCAATAACACAATTTTAAACTTTCCCAAACGATTATGTAACGTTGTATATGCACTAAAAATGCGCTTTGCAGTAAAAGTTTTAGTACACTTCAGAATTGAATTGCCAAAAAGTTGTAAAAAATATTCACTCATTTCATCATAATCCGGTACTATAAAAATACACTTTCTAGTACCCATAATCTTTTTAAATTGCGTCCTTAATTTTTTATATTAACTTCAATATCATTGCATATTGTTTTGTTTTTATACTTTCACGTGACCCCATGACGATACGCCCTTCTTGACCCTCCTCAACCAAGGGACCCGTTGACGATACGCCCTTCTTAACCACGTGACTCAAATTAACCATAGGATATTTTTGACCCCTAGATCATGTGACCCATGACTATACGCCCTTTTTGACCCCCTCGATCATGTGACCCATGACGATACGCCCTTCTCGACCACGTGACCACTTATAACATTTACAAAATTTAAAAAAAAACAAAAATTACAATTTTAAGTCAAACAACCCACGATATGCCAAAAAGTCAAGAGAGGAAAAACGTTTGCTTTTTGAATGCCCCACAAAACTGTTATTTAAAGTTTTTGAATTATCTTTAAAAATTTTTAATTCAAAGTTTGAGCAAAATAACGCAATTCAAAAAAAAAGTTAAGGTATCAAAATTGTTGCTTTTACGAATTTAAATTGTAATTAATAATTATGATTATAATTAACAAAATTAAATAAATTTCGGTAAATTTACGTGGTCCCATAATAATAATAATAATAATTTTTTTTGAGAGGGGGTGAGAATTTAGTTTACGCACAGAGTGTGGAGCTCGTCCTATAATAATAATAATAATAATAATAATAATAATAATAATAATAACATTTAAAAAACTCACCGCTTTATCGTCGACATACATAGATTTGTGCGGTGCGCCCAGAACCAGCGGGAGCATCGCAAAAAGGACGTGAAGGATCATTTTCAAAGGGTGACAACCCTGAACTTTAATCCAAACACAGGTGCAGGCACTATAATATTACAAGAGATCACGCCACACTCGACACAAACGGCACATTATCCCTTTAAATTTTCGCACCAAAAAAAAAAAAAAAAAAATAAAAAATTTTAATAAAAAAAAAATTTCATAAAAAAAAATTAAATTAACTAAAATTGAAAAAATCTGGGATTCGATCGGGATCGATCCTGTCACTAAAGGCACTTTCCACTCAGCGGAGCATTCCGTGCTTGTCGCTCCTTTGACTCCGATCCTCGACTCTCAAAGTACTACACAATATAATACACACGTTTCCATTTGTAATGCGCTCTTTCCCCCTCCTATCACCACTAAATTTGAGCGGGGAGGGAGACCATATGGAGGGGCTCAAGGCACTTATCACTTTACACCTCCAAGGATAGGATCCTCCAATCGCTCTTCCAATCTCGTGTCCTCCAAGGACTCGAATGCATTTTCATCTCAAAAGTCGACTTTCACTCAATGAAAAACAGTGTAAAATCTTCGAGGAAAATATATTTTCTGATCCTGATAAATCCTTTACGACTATTTCCTCTTCCGGTTTGTGTCCTTTTTATTAAATTTCCTATTGTCCTCTGAATTAAAACCGGATCCTTGTACAATTCCCTACAAATGAATTGCCAAAGTCTGCGTCAATATCGGAGAAGCTTTCGGTGATTGCAAAATTGCTTCCTCTTGACCACCACTTGCCAAAGTGGAAGGGAATTTCAGTCGAATGCTCAATTCAGCGTTTCCGAGCCCTTGAAATAACAGTTCTCTTAGCTAAAGGCAAATTTCCTAGTTTTGTATTAGATTACTTATAAAATAGGTCCTAGTCTCTGGTTACTTTGGTACTTTTTAACAGAAATGCCAAGTGTAATTTCCAAGTGGAAAAAAAATTGTAAAAAAAATGGAATATAACAATTGTTTTCTATTCTCGTCTCGCGCCTTATTCTTATTTCCACCCTCGTTGTCGTAAAACTTGGCAGTGTTTTCTCGGGTTTGAATTTTTTTGTGGAATTTGGCGAACTCGATTGTAGTTGCAGGCTTTTTACAGGTTTTTTTTTCTTGGACGGACGAGAGTCTTCCTTTCTGCAGTGTGTGTCATCGCCAGGGTATGAGTTTGGAGTTGCTGATGCGAAATTAATTCAGCCAATTCAGGGACGTTCCTTGGTCCTTCCGGTTTCCGGCGACAGACGCCTAAAAATGAAAAATCACACGGTTAAAAACGAATATAAAGCATTTGGGGACATTTTTCATTTTTCTATTTCTCTATCTTAATTCTTTAAAATACAAATACAAAAATACAAATATAAAAAAAATATTTATTTGGGCAAACATGTCAGTTTCCATTAACAGTTTCTATTGACGACTTCCATTGACAGTTTCCAATACGTTTCTGTAAACACCCGAGAGGGGAGATAATTTTCGAACTATAGAATAGGATATATTCTAACGACAACGAACCCATTACGATGACAATCATCGCCGAACAATCCTATTACAGACCTTTGTATTCTCGCATAAGGTTTTCGACTCGTGTCTCCGTTCTACTCTTCGTTCTTATGCAGAAGGGAATATATAGGTAGCTTTAAGAGGAGATAGGATCGAAGAACACTCGCGCTGTGTGTTCAGAAAAAGATGAATGGTAGTAAGATCCCTCCCATCTTAGCATAGAACTTGCATTTTAATGCCAACGAACGATAATCTCCACTAGGGAGAGAAATAAGTCCGCCCAGTTCAAAACAATCTTGCCAACCTCGGAAAAAGTAGATCAGTTGGAATAAAAACTTTCTGGAAGTCTAATAGTGGACGCTTTCATGTGAAAATAGGGGACAGCCCTAATTTTCCAATAGTTAGATTCACTACTGTCCCAATGAGAGCCCTACTTTTTAAATCAATGGACAACCCTTTTTTGTAATTTATAGACACCCTATTTGTCCCAGTAGTGAGACACCCTAGTTGTCCCACTAGTGAGACAACCTATTTGTCCCAATAGGTAGACACTCCCTTTGTACCTATATTGGAAAATCCAGTTGTCCCAGTAGTTAGACATTCAATTTGTGCCAATAATACACGCCCTTCATGTGGCAATAGGGGACACAAGTAATGTCCCAATAGTTAGATTCACTACTATCCCAATGACAATCCTACTTTCCAAATCAATGAACATCCCTTTTGTTCTTATCTATTTGTCCCAGTAGTGAGACGCCCTATTTGTCCCAGTAGTTAGACACCCCTTTTGTATCAAAATTGTAAAATCCAGTTGTCCCAGTAGTTAGACATCCAATTTGTCCCAATAATACACATCCTTAATGTAAAATAGGGGACAGCCCTAATGTTCCAATAGTTAGATTCACTATCATCCCAACGGCCAATAGGTACCCTATTTGTCCCAGTAGTTAGAAATTTTGTAATAATAGTTGAACAATCCATTTGTCCCAATAGTTAGACATTCATTTAATAGTGGATTCCCCAAAAAAGTAAGGAAACAAAGTAAAGTAGGGAACAACCCTAATGTCCCAATAGGAGTATTAAATACTATCCCAACGGCACCCCTACTGTAAAAATCAATGGAAAGGTCCTTTATTCCAATCTATAGACATCCTATTTGTCCCAGTAGTTAGATACCCCTTTTGTACCAATAGTTGCTTAAAAAGGGGTGCCATAGTAATCTACGATTACACGACTGTCCCAATAGTGGACACCCCTAATGTCCAAAAACTTGGATTCAATACTGTCCTTTGTCCCAATCTTTAAGCACCTATTTTGTTCCAGTTGTAAATAGGCCTACTATTCCAATAGTGACACATCTACTGACCCTATAGGTAGAAACTCCCAATAGGTACACTCCCAATAGGTATAAACTTCTACTATCACAATAGTAAACACCTGACGTGTATTATAGTAGTGTCCCAATAGTTTCATTATGGCACAATAGTGTCCCAATAGATATACACCCCTACTGATCCACTAATGGACACCCCTACTTTTATAATAGTGACACAATCAGTAGGTGTCACAACAGTGTCCCAATGGGTAGACACCCCTCTGTCCCAATAGGGAGAAACCCCTCTTGATACAATATTAGTCAGTTTCTTCTCAATAGGACTTTAATCACGTTCATATTATCACCACTCGTGCATTTCAAGAATTTACCCAAATAAAATAAACTCTCATTTTTCTCGGAAAATACTGATTTCAGAGTAAAAACACATATACAATAACAGATGTGTTTTTCTAAGTACTACCATTTGTATACGAAATATTTTTCTCTAAAATCACTATTTTCGATAAAATTAAAATGATCTTATATTCTAACAAATAAAAACAATAACAAAAACAAAAATATCCTCACTTTTCACACTCTCCTAAATCAGAAACACCATGGAACACTTTTACTTTTATTTATCTCGACTCACTAATCTCGCGACGAGACTTTAAATTTTAAATGCAAACTGCCGCGACGGCCCTTTTCCAAGGGAAGGGGAAGGGGTTGAACTCCGAAGATGAGATCTGGTTGGACTCCAAAGGTAAGAGGGGGTGAGAGACTCTGAAGGTAAGAGAGGGTTGCACACTCTCAAGGTAGGAGTGGTGGGGGCAGGTGCACCGTTAGAAGTTAGACAACCGTCGACAAGAAACGAGCGGAGTGCGGGGAACAGGAAAAACAGTCAATCGCGAGGTGTGCAACTTGGCACAACGGATTTCGGAGGACGGAGTTCGTGCGGCTGGAAAAACTCGCATCGAAAACAGAACCAACCGCACGCACGTTGCGCCGCATGCCGCGCGACTGTCGTTCTCTTCACGGTGCGATCCTTTCCAACCTTCGTCTCTTTCCTAGACTTGCTCTCTCTCCCTCTTGCTGTTTGTCTTTCTCGCTTGTTTACGAAGCGTCCCTCTGCCTCCCTCGCAACTGGCCGGCCGGCAAGAGCGGCTCGGCGTCTGTCGGACGCGGCCCTCCACGCCACACCCTGTCTCACTTGAACTACTGGGAGAGTGTCTCTTTCTCGAGGGTTAGACCCCCTCTTTCTTTCTCTTTTTTGTTTCTCTTTCTCTCTGTTTCTGTTTCTGTTTCTGTCTCACTGTCTCGTTGATGGTTAGTGGACTTGGGTAAAGTTAAAGCGGCTAAAGCGTTCTGTCTACTGACTACTCTAGCCACCCACACGACGAGACAAGGGGCGGGGGGGGGAGGGGGTCAGGAGCTTCTTGAAGCGTTGGCAAATGAATATTTGGGGTGCCGGATCCGACGAGAGGAGTTTACATTTTTTTTTACATTTCTATAAGGGGGCGAGAAAAACCGGGGAAAGCAGATGTTGCGTGGCATTGAGAACGATGTTAAAAAGTGGAGGATACTGTGGAAGGGAACTTGTATCGTGAAGTAATGGTCATTAATTTCAATAAGTTGTGAAGGATAAAGCGCCTTTTCGTAGATAATAAAAAAATTGTTTTTTATTAAAAAGAAAGTTCAGTGAAGATATTTAAACCTTGGAGAAAGTTTCAACACTTGTAGGAATTCTTTTTGGCTGAGAGCCAAAACTTTTGAGAAAGATGTTTTAAGAGTTCAACAAAGTTAGCTTTCTTAAAAATCGTGTTGGTATTTAAATTTCCGGTATTTAATTTCCCTGGGCCTCGTTTTTCAAGGGGCCTCCCAATTCAAAGCAATTTCTTTTTCTATCGTTTATTTCGAATTAATTTTTTTTTAATTGTACACTTAATCCGAATTTAATTCTTATATTGGAAACATGGAGAGGGAGCGTTTTATTTCACGAAAATAATTAACGTTTATTTTAATTTTTAAAAATATATAGGGATGGGGGCCTGGAAAAATTTTACAGCCCTGGGCCACCGTTTGTCTTAATCCGTCTCACGCTTTTGATTGGTTCATTATACTCAACTTTGAAGCTTTACTGAGCCCAAACTAAGGCCCGGATCAAATTTTGATCAGGACTTTTCTGTTTCTTTTTTTATTATCTATCGCCCAGTACTGGGACGTTTATAATTGTTGGGACACTCTCAGGCACGTACCCAGAGGGGGACCGTGGGGCCCTGTCCCCCCATCCGAATTTTAATATTATTCATTATTCCGTATGATATTCTGAAGGGAAGAGGGGCTCAGTAACTAAAGTGGGTAAAAAATTTGGGGGGGGAAATTTAGCGAAGGAGAGTATTTTGAGGAGGGGATTATTTTAGGAAAGGGGGTAGAAATTTTAAAGAGGGGTTTAATTAGTAAAAGTGGGAAATAAAGTTCGGGAAAGAAATGAGTGTTGCGAAAATAGGTAAGATGGTTTTGGGAGGGGCACTGATTATCAAAGGAGGGGGAAATTTTGGGGAGGGGTTTAATTTGAAAACGTGAATGGAAAGGTTGAGAAAAGGGGCTAATTAGCCAAGGTCGATAAGAAAGAGGTTTCTGGTGAGGGAAGCGAAGGGAAAACTAATTGGACAAATATTTTGAGGAGGGGGCATTAATTAGGAAAGGAAACCAGAGATTCCAGAGAGGGCTTTAATTGGAAAAAGTTTTAATAAATTTTAGGAAGGAGGAGCAATCGTTAGCTTTCAGCTAACTTCATGCGTAGTGCGCTAATCTTATTGGTCAATTAATTTGGCGCGCGAATTTGAATTGTCATTTCAATGAATAAAGACAAAAGAAGAGAACGGAACATTTTAAAAAACTTTAAAAAACTCTAAAACCTTTAATGAAAGCCAATAATAATAAGCAGTGAAAGTGTAAATGGCAGAAATAATCGACAAACTCTTATTATCTGCTCGCTTCATTATAAAAGTTTCTAAAATAGGATAAATACTTGGCAATCTGAAGAAGCACCTCTGGGACAAAGAAACTTGAGGACCGAGTGCAATCGCCTCTTTTTATTCGCAGACTTTGCACTCCTGAAAGATTCTTTTGCTTTCGACCTTGACTCCAGCAAAATCAACTTCCCAGCGGAAGTTATGAACCGCTTTGGAATAAAAAGCTCGAGAGTCGTTGACACGCGAATGACGTGCGGTTTAAATGATCCTGCATTCGTATTTAAAATTTTTTTAAAAGTATAAGTCAATTATAAAACTTGGACAAAAATATTTTTTTTTAATGAGATACGTTGTTCTAATAAAATTGGATATATTTTGAGTCCTTTTTTTAATCAGGAGTTATTTTTCTAAAAGTGGGCAACATTTCTATTCTTGAAAGCATATTTCATATTTCATTGTCAAGTCTAATTGACCTTTTCTCCGTCAATTATTAAAGTTGTTAGAAAAAATGAATTAGCTCACTAAAATCAATATCTCTCTCACTGAATTTCGTTCACTTCTGTCCACATTTATATTAAAAGTGACGCGACGCCAAGGATCACAAATTTGTATTATTATAACAATATATGTATATGTATATATACACTATACATTCATAACAGGCAGATTTAAGCTTCAAGAATCATCTAATTGTAAATGTCGTCCTCATTAAATTTGACTCACACATTAATCACAATAAAGACCATTTCTAAGAAAAAGATTCGGTCATTATCTGGAAGTTAGCGAGCAACTTTCACTCTATCAACTGCAGAAAAGTGCGGAAAGAAAAATCCAAACATTAAGGGTGTCAAGTTCAAGTTTTGATCAAAATTCAATTTCCTCATTTTACTCAACGAATATTGTAAGAAAAAATTTTTTCTCTCTGCAGAGCTGCTTATTTTTAAAATATAATTATGTGTACAGAGCGAAAAAAAGTAAAATCCTAATACTTTTCGTGTAAAATGAGACGGTAAAATTTTTGGAGCGGTATTTAAATCGTACAGAGGACAAAGGGTTTACAAAGTTCGTGAGATTTGTACTAAAATGAGAGTGGTCATTAAACCGGCGCTTGACGTGTAGCGCCTTTGGGCCAATGACCAGTTGCTTCCCTCCAAGATAACGTATATGTTTGGTCAGTTGTTATCTCGGACGGATTCATTCAGCATCCTACCAAAGAGGAGTGGGCGCGATTTTACTGCAAGCCGGAAACTCGTGCCGGAACCTATTCAGCAGCCACTACAGCGCCGCAGTGGCGTTACAGTTAACTATTAAAATTATCAGTTGGCCCAGACAGTAGTTCTAAATAACGAATATCAAGACGTCATTAAAAGGTTTTTGTGTGGGGGAAAAAATTACTATATTGTCCCCCCCCCCGGCAAAATTTACAAGGGGCAGTTGCCCTCCTGCCCACCGGTTGCTACGCCACTGATTTTGTCTGTACGCATATTTCTATTTACAAAATAAATAGCGCTACATGGTAACAAAAAAAATTCTAATATTTGTGGAGTAAGATGTGGCAGTTGAATTTTTTTAGAATTAGGGTTCAACGTCTCAAAATATACATTATTATTATTTTTTTGTCAGCCGAGAGCAGTAGCGTTATGAATCTTATTATGAAATTTTTTTTAAAAGAGATAAGGAGGTGTGTTTTCTGATTGCAGTCAGAAAAGCAAGAAAAGTTGATATCGAAGTATCAAAATGATTCAGAGGCAGACGCGACATACCGGAAGCTTCTGATTGTTTCGAGGGGTGGTGACCTGGTGACGCCGTATCCTGATTTATCAAGGGTCAATTGCCTTTTTCTGAATTAGTACTCCACAGTTTATTAAATGTAGTTCTAGGAATAGACTCATTTTACAATCTGCAGTCGTTTTATATCCGGAATAAAAAATGTTTTTTTAAACATTTTTTTCATCATTTCAGCGTTAACTGTTTATTTTTTACCTTTCAACTTTGACCGGTGACTTTTCAACTCTGACCTGTGACCTCTGACCTGTTACCTATGACCTGTGGCCTGTGACCTGTGATCTATGACTGTGACCTATGACCTGTTATCTATGACCTGTGACCTTTAACCTATGACCTGTGACCTATGAGCTATGACCTGTGACCTATGACTTGTGATCTGTGACCTATGACCTGTGACCTGTGGTCTATGACTGTGACCTATGACCTGTGATCTATGACTTGTGACCTGTAACTTCTAGCCATTTTCTTTTATTTCTGACTCGTGAACTTTAAACTTTGATCCTTGACCTTACCCAATTTTTATTAGTTATCTAAAAAAGTATTGAATATTTAAAAAAATATAATTTATAATAAAAGTATTGAATATTTTAAAAAATATTTAAAATAAATAATAAATAACTTTATAATTCTAAAATAAACAAGAAAATTTTTAAAAACAATTTGTTCGGCTATTCAATCTAATTTATACGAAAATACAGTACAGCTGTAAGATGAAAAGACGATTGACAGGAGCACATGCCCCTGATCCAGGGCTATATCTCTACACTTCTGTATAACTAGTAACATAGATAAAGGCTTTCATTTACATGAAGGTTTTAACGCAAATATTAATAAAAACGAAATAATATTTAATAAAACAGGCAAATATTTAGAACAGGAAATTGTTTAGACAGATTAATTATAGATTATAGATAATTTCATCCAAATTAAATTAAATAATTAAAAAAAATATGTGTGAAAGAAGAAATCAATTTTACCGACAAATTTCCAATATTATCTTATGTCTCTTTCGCTCTTTTCCCTCCACTAGTAAGTGCCACTTTTTGGCTCTCTTTTATACCTGAAATGATACTGAAAATGAATCTCGGTTTCGTAGCAGTGTAAACAGTATGAAGTAGTATAAAAACGGTTGGAATTCTCATCCGAACGGATGTGGCTAAATAGCACAATGGGTGGTCATTCAACTCGTAAATTATCCGCGTAAATGAATTCATTATATAAAGTTACTGCGTGATGGTAATGCAGAATCTGTAACGAGGTCGTTGCTCACTATTTACCGGATTTCACCTGTGCTTATTTTGAAACTTCCAAGAAGGCCACTTCGATTCAATTCAATAACAAATAATAATGCAAAGTGAAATATAATTATTGTCCATCGAGAAAGGAACTTCTCAACTCGCAATTCTGAGTAACGGTATTTAATTAATTAATTATTACCTGAATTTTTCATTTAAATATTAATTTTAATTTTCATATTTAAGGACGTTGGACTCAAGTCACTCAAGTGTTAAGCTCAAAATTCCATTCTCCATTTTTCTTAAAAAAAATTCGGGTTGCAGCAGAAATTAATTAACATGCCTTTGCGTATATTATTTTATCTTCTTTGGAGGTCATAAATAAACTAGAAATAAATTGATGCGATGCGTAACATTTGAAGACTCTGAAAAACGACTTTATTGTTAATTAAGGATTTTTCTAATTAAAAAGTGGTAATAAGGTATCACCCATCCCATCAAATTTATTCTACAACAATTAACTTATCGCATATGGCAATAAGAACCTCATTGATAGAAAAACTTGCATGAATTTTAATGCCTTTGTAAGGCAAGTTTTTTCCACTTAAGGAACTGTAATGTAATTTAAATGTAATAAAATAATGTGCTGTATAAAATATTTTAAAGAGGATTATTTTATTTCGCTGTGGCGGAAAATTCTATTTTTCTGGATTAATTTCGGTATTTGTAGTAATTTTTATTTTTTCGAAAATCTATATTTGCTCTTATTTTTATAATTCATAATTTTCATTTTCCAAAAGGTTGGAAAATGTTATAAGAGGTCAGAAAACGCCACAAAAGTCAGAAATAATCATAAAAAATAAAAAATAAAGATAGAAAAAGGTCAGAAAGGGTCAAAAAATGTCTGAAAAAGTCAGAAAAGGTCGGAAAAGGTCAGAAAGGGTCAGAAATGTTCGCAAAAGGTCAGAAAACGCCATGCAAGTCGGAAAAAGTCAAAAAAGATAGTAAAAGGTCAGAAAGGGTAAAAAAATGTCTGAAAAAGTTGGAAAATGTCAGAAAAGGTCAGAAAATGTCATAAAAAGCCAGAGAAAGTCAAAAAAAGATTATAAAAGGTCAGAAGTGGTCATAAAATGTCTGAAAAAGTCGAAACGGTCAGAAAAGGTCAGAAAAAGTCAGAAAATATCAGAAAAGGTCAGAAAAAGTCAGAAAAAGTCATAAAACGTCAAAAAAAAGATCATAAAAGGTCAGAAAAGGTCGTAAAAAATTCAAAAAAAATTTCAATTTCAAAACTAAGGGTCAGAATTTCTTTTAAAGTAAGTCACGCACGATAAAATGTAATTTTTCACTAAATTTATTTTTAAATTCGTAAAAAGTGGGTCAAACGTAAATTAAAGAATATAATTTCCTAATTCGTCATCCAATGTTTACGTTTGTGAGTCGGGAATTTGTGAATGTATGACATACGCGAAAGCTAAGTAATAAGTAGAGATGGGATGTAGGATAGGATAAGTAAGTAATTCCTATCTAGTGGCATACCGTCCCTCGTTCAGCGAACATCCCGCCAGTCGGACGGCCGAATTCTACAGGGTGGGACGAAAAAGCTCGTTTTTAATCACACCCGCATTTTTATTTTCACGAAAAAAATTGTTTAGGTAAGGTTTGTACCGATTTCTAAATAACAAATTATATTTTCACATTTCTTTATCCTGTTGACACTATGCATGTTTCAAAAAGCAACCGGAACTGAATATTTAAAATATTTGAAAATATTTTGAAAAAATAATTTTAAAATATTCGAATATTCAAAATTTTTTAATGGAAAAATCAATTTATTTTAATTGTCAATTGTAAAAAATGCATGGTTTTATATATTTGTTCATAATCGTCCCTATTTTAATTTGTATATATATATATTTTTTTTTTATTTGTTTATTTATTTATAATTATATATATATATATATATTTTTCTCTGAAATAATCATTTTTATTTTAAGACTCATATTGTTGATAATGGGAAAATGTTTTATAGATAAGATAAGGTATAAAAGTGTGATTTTCAAGATAAAAGTAAATATTGCCAAAGTCAAAGAATTTTATAGTAAAAAATGGTTCAAATATTGTATTTTTAATAAAAATTCAAAAGCAAATTATAATTATCAGTAAATGTGGATCGCAAATCTTTAGTATCAAAATATTATTTTTGAAATGAAAGAAAATAATAAAAAAATTTTTTTAATTTTAAATACGATAAATTTAAGAGAATTTTATGGGTTGAGAAAATCCAACCTTTTACAAAATATTGTTTTAACCGAAAAGTAGGTAAACTCCCCGTATAAATTAACATTTTTTCAAGTTTAATTAATTTATCGATGGAAATCAATTATTTTATTTATTGCGACGCGCTTTGTGACTAATTTCCCTTTCCCCGAAAAACCAGAACAGGTCTCTGGTTTTATATCTGGCTCATATCTGGCTTTGACCAGAACTCATAAGGCGAATGATAGAAGAGTGTTTTAAATTTTAGGCAATTGTGAAGTGAATTATTAGTTTGTTTTATTAATTGGAAAATTATTATCTTATTTAATTTTTTCGATTAAAATTAATATTTAATACCAATTTTTTTTTGCTTAAATCATATTAAACAGCAAATGAGAAAAATTGAGGGCAAAACTCGGTTTGTAAAGCTGAAAGAAGTATCTATGTTGGATTTCATTAAATCTAGATTATTAAAATATGGAAATTTGTTTTTTTTGTACTGCAGAACACAATGATCCTCTTTGTTGTAGTTATTGCCATATCTTGCATTATAAAACGTCACAAAAGTCATCAAATATGATAAAAGTCATAAAATTATAAATAGACGGTCATAATATTTTATAAAGGTCACAGTATGACAAAAACAGTTAAAAAATTTTACAAATCCTATTTTAAAAAAGTTTTGTAACGAAATATTTCGAAAATTTCGCATAGATTGTTATTGTAAACCTGACTGGCTTTTAAATGACTTGAAGTTTTATACTAATCCCTTAATATTTCCCGAAACCTTCGAAATTCTTTAAAATTCGTTAAAAAATTTTTAAATTCCTAGAAATCTTTTGAAATCCTTTAAAATTTCACGAAAACCTTAGATTTGGAATTCCTTAAGGCCATGTAAGACTTACCCGATCCCTAACTTACCGACATTTTTTCTCTGCAACGCTACGTCTACATTTATTGAGATATTAAATTAAAAATTTCTAAAATTGAAGAAAATATGCTAAGGTATGCTTATCTGCTCTTAAATTTTTGTAAGAATAAAAACAAATTTTTAGATTTTTTTATAAATTACATTTTTTATAAACGTCAATATTTAGGACCAGATAAACGTACCTTAAAGCTTTAGCTTCAATTATAGAAATTTTCAATTTGATATCTCAATAAATGTAAACGTAGTGTTGCAGAGAAAAATATGTCGATAAGGTAGGAATCGGGTAAGTCTTACATGACCTTAATCCCTTAGAATTCTTCAAAATCTGTTCAAATTTCGTGAGCTCCTTTAAAATTCCACGAAATATCAGAGAGGTCATAAAATAACACAAAGGTCATACAGTGACTAAAATGGTCATAAAATGACCCATAAAAGGATATAAAATATCACAGAGGTCATAAAATGTCGCAGAGGTCAAAAGTAGTGAACCGTCCAATGGTCATAAAGTCCATAAAGGTCATAAAGGTCACAAAAAATAATATAAATATAAAATATAAATAAAAAAATTAATTGTTGTTAAATAATTGGAAAAATCTAATTATCTCGGAAATAAAATGTTTAGTAAATTCCAGATTTTTCCCACTGTACAAGGAAGTTTCAGTCACCATATGCATTTGTGCCGGTCTTGTTATCATGCAAAAGAGGCCGAGTTCGGAGTCAGTTCGCAGCAGTTTAAAGGTATATCAGGCTGGCCAGGAGGAGCAACGGCCGCGTAATTGTATGAAAATAGGCAAAGGGAAAAAGTGACTCGATTGCAAATTGCTCATTAAACTAGGAACCACTTTTTCCAAACATATAAAATTTAATTTTCTTATAAAATAATTTTCTTACAGTAAAATCTTCTTACTTCCTCCACAAAAGATTCTCCAAACTTCACAACGGAACGTAAACAAAATTATAAATGCCGGGAATTATTTTCTTTTCTATTTTTTATAAGTATTTAATATTTATTATTATTTAATTTTTGAGATAATTTTATAAAAAAAAAAAAAATAAATAATCAAGAAATAATATTAGCCATTAAAAATATAATGAATGCAAAAACGAAACGTTATTGTGATAATAGCATTCTACATTTTCTTCTGTATAAATTAATATAAATTAATCTTCACTTGATCTAATGAGTGAAGTCAATTTTCTGGACAAACTCGTGTAAAATTAATTAAAATCTACGTAATAGGCTAAATTATCATTTTCTCTTGTAATTCTTATCGCGGAGATATTTATTGAAGTTTTTAGCAGTGTATTTAATTAATTTGATTTTTTACCCTTAGAATAGTTGAACTTCTGGGTTGTGTAGAGAAGACAATTTAAAATCGCCTATTTAATTCTCTTAAACTGACCTACAATTTATTTTGATATAATTCACTGAGCGGATCTTTCGCCGAGAAGGACCGGGAGATCAAATTGACAATTTATTATCACCCGAAGATATTTTTATTTTAATAAAATTTCGGTTAAGGTCTTTCACAATGAAATAAAACTTTTAATTATTCATTAGTTTGACCTGTGACCTATGACCTGTGACCTTTGACCTGAGCCCTTTGCAACGAATTTTAACCTTTGACCTTATGACCTTTTACCATTGATAGTTGATCCTTTGAACCTTTGAACTCTGAAGCCAGGGACCTCTGACCTTTGACCCCAGACCTGTTGGCCTGTGACCTTTGACCTATGACCTTTAAAGTATGATCTTTCACCTACGAATTTTAACCTTTGACCTTATGACCTTTTAGCTATGATAGTTGAAACTTTGAACCTTTGAACTGTGAAGCCAATGACCTCTGATGTGACCTTAGACCTATAATGAACTTTGACCACTAACCTTTGACCCTTGAAGGGTCAAAGGTCAATGAAACCCTTCTTTGAAAACTGTTTGAAATAATATATAAAAATTTTCAGGAATAATCAGAAGAAATGTGGTCATCCTTATTAATTGTAGTCTGCACCATTCTAATGACGGAGGCAGATCCGGATCCAGAGATTTCTGGAGTTTCTCTGGAAGTGAATTCCGCAGTACAAGATCCATCGCCCAGTTTTCTTCCGGGTCTACTCTATCCAAGAGAAAGTGAATCTCGAGAGGTATTTTCTAATTTAAAGAACTGAACAAAATCAAAGCTACAAATTTATTTAAAATTAAACATCTAACTGTATTTTATTTAAAATTAAGGTAAAATCGCTGGATGGTATGTGGGACTTTTTAGTTTCACCCTCAGAAAATGCACTCAAAGGATATAAGGAAGCCTGGTTTGCAGATGAACTTTCGAAAGTAAGAATTATGTTTGACCTTTGACATTTGACCTCTGACCTGTGACCTTAGAACTTCAGCGTTTTACCCCCCATGACCTTTGAACTTTGACCACTGACCTATGACCTCCGATTTTTAACCACTGATCTCAGAACTTTAACTTATGACCTGCGACCTTTGAACTTTCATCCATTAACCATGACCCTTGACCTCTGTCCTAATACTGGTGACCTTATGACTACTGACCTCGAATCCCTAATCCTCCTGACCTATAAATTCTACTCTATGGTCTCTACTATGGCCTATTATTTATATCATGACCTTATGACCTTATGACCTTATAACTTCTCGCCTATGACCTCTAATCCCTGACCTATGACCCCTTACTTTTAAACCTTGACCAATTTTGTATGAAACCTACGACTCTCTATGTCCTGTGACCTGAAATAAAATTTCCTGCTTATGACCACCTACCTTGGAGCCCTAATCATTGACGTATGACCTCTGACCTTTGAATCTTCCCCTTGAGAAACAAAAATGAAAAAAAATACTATTTTCAGGCTGGTAAGATTATGAAAATGCCAGTTCCTTCCTCCTACAATGATATCACAACTTCTCGAGAACTTAGAGATCATGTGGGAGCCGTTTGGTACGAAAGGACTTTTTTTGTGCCAACTTCCTGGCGCGAGCAGCGAGTTTTTATTAGATTTGGATCTGTGAATTATCTCGCCCAAGTGGTAAGTTCAGTCCCGTATAATTTTTGATATAAAACATCAGCTATATTATCTGAAACATTATAAAATCCATATAGACTTCTAGTATAAATTAAAATATTTGATAAAATATATATTGAAAATATGACTTTATTTAAATTCCCAATAAATAAATAAAAGATCTACATTTAGTCCTTGATCTTAGGCAAAAGATACAGTTGTCGAATAAAACAATAAGAGAAACAGTAAAAAATGTATTTTTAAATTCTAGTGGCTGAATGGTGGATTGGTAACGAACCACGAAATGGGACACTTGCCATTTGAGGCAGAAATCACCTCTGGTTTGATCTACGGAGGTAAAAACAGAATTACTGTAGCTGTTGATAACACTCTTCTTCAAACCAGCGTTCCTCAAGGAAAAATTGTTGAAACTCCTGCAGACAATGGTACTGTTCAGGTACAAAGCTACACTTTTGATTTCTTCAATTATGCCGGGATACACAGGTAACGAATTCCACTTTTAATATAATGTATTCTTTTATCGAGGATTATAGAACAGGATAGAAAGGGATAGAAAAGGATAGAAGAGGATAGAAAAGGATAGAAAAGGATAGAAAAGGATATAAAAGGATAGAAGAAGGTATAAATTAGGCAGAAAAGGGTATAAAAAAGATTATAAAGGGATAGAACAGTATAAAACACGATTGAAAAGAATGGAACACTAAAGAATGGTAGAACAATGTAGAAACAAATAGAAAAAAATGGATAGAAATTGATAGAAAAGGATAGAAACCTAAAAATATATTTAATTTTACATAAATTCTTTCAGGCCAGTATTACTTCACACAAAGCCCCGAGTATACGTTGAGGACATCACTGTGAGTTCTGGTCTAATCGGAGACATGGGAGTAGTGAAATATATTATAAAAGCAGCTGGTCTCCGAGAAAAAGAAGTACCAGTTTGCAGAGTGACACTATTGGATGCTGAGAATACCTTAGCAATCAAGGAACCCATTTACGCCTTACGGGGTACCTTAAAAGTTCCTCTCGCTAGACTCTGGTGGCCCAGAAGTATGGATCCAAGTCCTGGATATTTGTACACCCTTGAGGTACTAGAATTTTTTATTTAAAATTTTTAATTATTATTTTTTTTATTATTTTTAAAGTTCAAAATAAGAGTTATTATGACGATATTGAAAATGGGTTTCAGGTCAGCTTATCAGTGCAAAATACGACGAAAACTGACGTTTATAGACTACCGATTGGCATCAGAACTTTGCACTGGACGAATGGGAGTTTGCTTATAAATGACAGAGCAGTTTATCTGCGTGGTTTCGGAAGACATGAAGATTCAGCAATTAGAGGTCGTGGCCTTGACTTGGTAACAACTACCAGGGACTACGAACTACTCCAGTGGGTGGGTGCTAATGCCTACAGGACAAGTCACTATCCCTATAGTGACGAAGTTTTGGATATGGCTGATAGGTAATGTATTGACTTGGGACTCAACACTTAGGACAGTTCAGGACTTATCAAGGCGTAGGGCTGATCAACTGACTCAGTACTCATTACTCACTTAGGATCTAGGACTTTGCACTGATGACTTAGAACTTGGAACTTAGGTCTGAAGACTTGAGACCCAGAAATTAAAACCTTCTACTGTTTCCAGACTTGGATTCCTGATCATTGACGAATGTCCTTCCGTAGATACAGAAAACTTCTCACCAATACTATTACAGAGGCACAAGGATTCCCTGTCAGAGCTGATCAGAAGGGACAAAAACCGTCCCTCTGTAATCATGTGGTCTATTGCTAATGAGCCTAGGACACAATTACCTGACGCAGAAGATTACTTTAAGGAAGTGGCTCACCACACAAAGACTCTGGATCCCTCTCGGCCAATTACTATAGCTCTTGCTCGTGGAGTTGCTGTAAGTCACAATTACACATTAATGTGTAATTAAAATGTAAAATTGTACATTTTAGACAATTACATCTTGACTAATTTACTACTTTTATGTTTATCGTTAAAAAAAGACTCATTATTGATGTTTCTCTATCAGGAAGATAAGGCTGGTCAATTTTTGGACATTATCAGTTTCAACCGATACAACTCTTGGTACCAAAATACTGGAAGGGTAGATATGATAATTGATCGAGTTGTATCAGAAGCTGAAGCTTGGCATCGCAAGTACAACAAACCAGTGTTGATGTCTGAGTATGGGGCGGACACCATGCCTGGTTTACATGAGGTATAGATTCTCTGTTTTAAGTTTTAAGCCTTAATTTTGAAATCTTAGATCTTGAGAGCTAATAAGTCCTAAGTCCAAAGTCTTAGTTTAAAAATATTAATATCTTGACTGCTTAAAACAATAAAATTTGTTTCTTCTTCATTAGCTACCAGATTACGTTTGGAGCGAAGAATATCAGACGGAAGTCCTTTCCAAACATTTCGAAGCCTTCGATAGACTGAGGATGCGGGGTTACTTCATTGGCGAGTTCATTTGGAATTTCGCTGACTTCCGTACAGCACAAAGTAAGTTAAATTAGTATAAAATAACAGCAATGAAATTAGAGTGAACTTATTATAATTGAATAAAATTTTCAGCCTACACTAGGGTTGGAGGAAATAAAAAAGGAATTTTTACAAGGGACAGACAGCCAAAGATGGCAGCTCACCTCGTGAGGAGGAGGTACCATTCTTTAAACGTAGAACTAGACGGAACTGAACTACCCAGTGATCTCGAAAATTATGTTACATTTTACTATTCTCGTCGTAGTGAACTTTAACAGTAATTACTACCCTTATGTGATAAATAGACTAGGATGACAATAACACTTTTTTATTAACTGAAAACCGACTACTGCCAAAATATGATGTATGGTATTACATAACGAGGGAAAAATAAATTTTTTAAACCTAAAAAAAGGAGTTTGAATTACTTTTCGAATTGCTCAGACTTAAGTCTGACTATACGATTCCCAACCCTGAGACACGTGCCACTTACACCGCGAGGGCAGCAGAGTGGGGATGCCGGGAAGCGCGGCGATCGAGAAAACGTATCGCGCGCATCTCCCACCATCCGCTCTACCCCCACTCCCGGCCTTCCACTCAGCCGTTGGGGTATAAAAGGACGCGCTCGACTGAAAATCGGCAGACTGGTTGCGGACGTCCAACACTCTGGGTTCAAAAATACAATTGTTTTTTTTATCAATAATTCTTTATTGTGTCTTACTCGTTTTACTTTATTTATTAACATCTCTAAACAGGAAAAAGTTGTACTTTTTGTTACAGATTAAATCAGTTCACAGACTTAATCCGTGAATTGTCGCTGATTCATCTTGTGTTGTCTACGATCCATTGAGCATAATCGAAACGGTTCAGGTTTATAAAAACATCAGGATTTTCTTTACCTACAAATGCTCCTTTCCAAACGTGAATTCCAGCGAGTGTGTTGTTAATAACTAAAGGAGCTCCTTCATCATTACCGGCACAGTATTGTTGTGGATGGTAAGTGCACATATGTTTATCCGTAATTGCAAATTCACTTTGCAGATGGACGCTATCATAGTTTCTCTTGTAGGTGTTTTGACACTCGTGAAGGGGCATTATTGGTAAATTGATAGAGCGTAGTGCTCGTTGTATTCCTCTCATCGGGCGAACTCTGAAATCGGACAGAAGACAAATTAGAAGTTAATACATAAATTAATAATCTATAATAAATTAATAATTATGTTCCATGTATTAAATAAATATTATTAATAACTTACTGCCCTATAAAGACGCATCCCCACCCATAAACAGTAACATGAGTTCCTGCAGGTATAGGCGGCCCAATATGCAAATATATGTGTCCAGTTTTCTTGGAATACACGAAAGGAGGGGTAACAGTGATCAGGGCAATACCGTCATGTTCTTGAAATGGACGAGGGCCGTAATGTTCTTTTTTCAATGTTACGTTGTGAGTAGTACTGCTTTTGGGAACTGATGAACCGGAGAGAACTTGGTACTGCGAAGGATGTAACTTAACACAGAGAGCAGTAGTGATGACAACGTTACGTGTTAGTATCGAACCCACGCAATTTGTACGATCCCTTTCTTTAATTGTAACCAAGTAATTAGCATATTTAATCTTCAATTCAGTTAATCCGCCCTGCAAGTGACTAACTACACGTCTATTGCGAACAAGGACATCTGGTGATTCCCCTGAAAATAGGAGGACTTGATGAATTAATCTCTCAATACTGTTTTCTAATACTTGAAATAATTCTAATAATTCTAATTTCTAATACTTCTAATACTTTTTGTGAGCTGGTAACTTTTTACTTACTGGTATCCTCGTCTGGTGTCGCGATTATTCCTTGACACAATATGCCACAAAGAATCAATAGGGGCAAATATACTTTTTCGTACATTTTAAGCACGAGATGTAACGGAATAGAAGTTTCCGAGTATTTGTTCGTCTTTTATAGTGTAACTTTATTTACTCAATGATTATAATTTTCGTAAAGCCATAATATCTGTGAATGTTTTCATAATTAACACAACTAATAATGAAACATGTTAATTTACACAGTAGAAAAATAAGTTGTAAATGATTAAGATCATAAAATTTGTGTCTTTGTCTTAAACTTCTGAAAAGTCTCATATATTTAAATCAAGACTTTTTTCCTGTGATTTCAAGCTACAAGTGTTTAAATAAACGTAAAGTAAAAAAAAGAATTTTTAAAAATCTTCTAGTATATCCTTATGTTTTTTGGGTCGCTGAATCTGAATCCGGTGTCCGTTTATCTCAATCTGGTCAGGTTCAAGGTCAATTCAAGGTCAAATCCTGAAAAAATAGTAAAATTGATTCAAATTATTATTCTTATATATTTCTGGGATCGCTGAATCCAAATCCGATGTCGGTTTTATCCGCCAAGGTCAAATTGAAGGTCATTTCAAGGTCAAATGTGTTGATTTTGACAAAAATTATTATTCCTATGTTCTTTCAGAATCTGCAGTCAAAAATTCATTTTTGTCAGAATAAACACATTTGACCTTGAAATGACCTTCAATTTGACCTTGGCGGATCAAATCGACATCGGATTTGGATTTAGTGACCTCAAAAATATATAGGAATAATAATTTGAATCAATTTGACTATTTTCAGGATTTGACCTTGAATTGACCTTGAACCTTACCTGATTGAGACAAACGGACACTGGATTCGGAACATCAGGATATACTAGTCTGGTTCCGGGAACAGGACCTTTTTTTTGTGTGCCTGTCTAAACTACGAACTGAGCGATGAACAATTTACACCAAAAAAACACAGAAAAGTTGCTAGTCGTCGACTTTACCTAAAAATTTAATTATTTTATAGAAAATAGTTCACGAACTGGAAGATTTTCAAAAATCCTTAATTTTTTCTACTCCTGATGTTTAAACTCTTGTAACTTGAAAAGTTTGCATATATCATGACGAAATAAAAAAAAACACGTGTCTATTTTTATTATATCTAAAACACGAAATAAAAATATTCGAGTAAATTTTATTATTCAGTTGTAAATGTGATAGGGAATCACCCATTATACATATTATTCACAGTACAACTTTAAATACGTCGTAAATATTGTGAAATACTTGTGAATATCGTAAATAATTGTGAAATAGATAATAGTCATTGTAAAATTTCGTATGTGTGTGCATATTACGTCAGAAGACTGGCGGGTCTTTAAATAAGAATTAGTTACGATTTGAAGCCTGTTAATAATTTCGACAGAACTTCCTGAATAGAATATTCATATTATTACAGCCGAGTCTCCCAAATGTCGATGAATTTTTACCAGAGGTCCCCCCAAATGTCAAGAAATTCTTTGTCTCTATGGTCACGTCAATTGCGCATGCGTATTGCGTATATAATATTTTTTAGCATTTTAAATTACGCGCGAATAGCAGCCAATCAGATACCATTCGTAAATAAATATCAGCGACAATAGCGACATATTACCGACCGAAAAATTGTATCACTCGCGTATTCGCGAGAATGTTATACCACATGATAAATGAAATCATTGCCGGTAAAGTAGTGGCGGATTTATTAGGATTTATTCGGATTTATTCGGATTAAAGGTTCTGATATAAATTTCGGAATGATTCGGATTAATTCGGAATAAATTCCAATGCGAAGCTTTCGTTAGGGGTATAATTACAATAATTCTATAATTATGCTTATAATATAATTATTATGACGATTATTGTACAAAGTAAATCTGAGGAAGGTTTTAATTTATTTTAATATATGAAATGTGAAGAATAGACACTTGTTCTAATAAAATCCTCTTTCATATCCGGACACCACACATTTACTTATTAGTGCAATCTGCTCCTCTGCACGCGATTAAGTAACTATATACTTTCACATTGCGGAAATGCAGTGGGATTTTTTATGTTAAGATCTCAGCTGATAAATGTCAACTAAAATAATAAATAAAACAGTCTTAAGTATTAATTTACTGATGAGAAGTTTACAAAAGTGCTAAATATTTTAATAGATTTCAATAAACTTTAAGATATTTCAGGAAATTTAATCTAAAACTGACGAAATAAATTTTTCTACCCCTAAAATTCATTTTACAGACAAAGTATTAAAATTAGACATTTTTTCGCTCTGTACGCATATTTCCACTAAAAATTATATTAGCTCTACAGAGCAAAAAAATATCTAATTATAATACTTATTAAATAAACTGAAGAAATCGAATTTTACTCTTAGAAATATTTGTTTGAAGTTGGAACACCCTTAAAAAATTTTAAATATTTAAGAATATTTTTTTTAAACAAAAGAGGACGTCTTCATAAATAAAATAATACACACATCTTTTGGTAAAAAAATTATAATGAATTCGTGGTTAGTAATACAAATGGGCCTATGTGTGTCGTGACCTGTTCGCTATACGCAACTATGCAGGTGTGTACGTGAGTCAGAATTTCAAGTGTGCGTCAGATACATTGGCATCTGAGTGCAGGTAACCGGGTGTAGCGGTAGCGACGGTTAACCTGGCCCAGAAACCAAGCCGGAACTACCGAAGGAATCAATGACCTTGGCATGGATGAAGGCGGAAAGAATCATCATTCCAATCATTTCTCTATAATTTTCAAGACGTCGGATTTTTTACAATAATTTTTTTACCACCTTACACTACACTTACTATAATTTATAAAGAAAAAAAAATTAATTCTAGCCCCTACGAAATACCCCAAACTCGAAAGAAGGTCCTGCCCCTGGAAAATCCCCAGATATATCCTATGACCTGCCCCTAAAAAATTTTCCAAGGTTAAAGCTACGATCTGCCCCTAAAAACCCATATAAAACATCCCTAATTAGAGCTGATATCATCCCCCTGAAAGAATCCTTATTTCAGTCCTATGACCTGCCCCTATACATTTTCCCAAACTTGTAGCTACGCTCTGCCCCTAAAAACCATATAAAATATCCCTAATTAGAACCAATATCCTCCCCTGACAAAATCCCAAATTGGAACCTATAGCCTGTGAAAAATATTTCCAGTTAAAACCTGTGACATGCCCTTAATCTATGACCTGCCCCTAAATATCCCAAATATTTAACTCTAATTCGAAAATACTATATTAAACCCTAATTCAGACCTTTGACCTGCCTCTAGAAAGAATATAAAGTTTGAAGCTACGACCAACCCTGATAAAGTACCCTAAGGACGAAAGTATGACCTGCCCCTAGATAACCCTGGAATGTGTCCTAAATATTAATGTGTAGCTTCCCTCTGCGCAAATGCCACATGAAACTCCAATTCGAACTTTTAATTTGCCCCTCTCGAAATAATTTAAAGATTGAAACAATGACCTGCCTCTATAATATTTTCCAAGTTTGAATCTATGATCTGCCCTTAAGAATCATATAAAATATCCCGAAATAGAACCAGCGTCCTCTCCCTGCTAAAACCCAAAATTCGAAATCTCGCCAAAAATATTCTAAATTCAAACTTGGGACGAACTTTAGTATTTTAGGGGCAGGTCATAGATCCAAACTTGGGGTATTTGTTATAAGCAGGTTTTAGCTTCGAACTTGGATTATTTTTTAGGGGCAGGTCTTAGCTTAAACTTTCCATCTTTAGGGGCAGGTCTTAGCTTCGCATTTAAAATTGTTTGGGGCCTTAAACTTTAATGTTTAGAGGCAGGTCGTACATTCTAACTTGGAGTATTTTTTAGGGGCATGTCATAGTCTTAGACTTTAATTTTTAGGGGCAGGTCTTAGCTTCACACTTCAAGTTTTAGGGGCAGGTCATATCTTCAAACTTGAAATTTGTATAGGGGTAAGTCATAGATTCACAGTTCAAACTTTTAGGGGCAGGTCTTATATCCAAAGTTGTAGTATTTAGGGGCAGGTCATAGTTAAACTTAAAAAAAATTAGGTGCAGGTCTTAACTTAAACTTTAAATTTTCCAGGGGCAGGTCTCACTAAAATTCGGTCACTTTGACACTATATCCCTGCATGTCTGATAAATTCCTGAAGATATTAAACATTCTCTCCTTTCAGCGTTCCAATCAATGCAGACGTTATTCGTTTTGTGGGAAGAGGCATAGTATACTCGTCTTTACCCATTACCTTGTGATAGTCACGCGGGTATGCGTGTGTGCTCTGAGTAGTAAACGTTTGCACTAGGAACAAAACGTATGTCATACATACATTTTCGTTTCCCCCCTTCCATCTTCTTATTCAAAGTTAAGCTACGTTCGCTCTCTTCATTCATTCCACTCGTCAGTTTGGCTACGACCGTTCATCGCGGTCACTATCCCGCATCTTCGGCAATCACCTTGACGAGGTCGTTCTTGCAATAATCGGTCAAACCTCCTCCACTTACGCGATAAGAGTGAAATATTAAACAACTACTAGCTTATTGCGATTTTTAAGAACAAAACAAGCCACTCGCATTTCTATCTGTCACTGAAATTGATATCGAGTTCGTTTTATTAAAAAAAAAATTAATAATAAATAATAATAATAATAATAATAATAACAATAATAATAATATAATAAAAATAATAATAATAAAGCAAATTTTTCGTGGATTAAAAAAAAAAAAAAATATAGTCACTGAAAAATAGGATTTAAAAATATAGTTGACCACGCAATAGAATTTTTATTTAAAACAGTGTGAAACAAGTTTTAGAGGAAAAGATAAGATATTGTGGATTTTTGTGATCTTTTAAGTGATATTGACATTCAAGAAAAAAGTGTTTGCAAAAGAATAATAATGACTTGTGTTTAAATCCATTCAATTTTAATTACAAGACCGGAGAATTAAATCCATTTAAATTTATATAGAGACCTTGTAATCCTCGTGGATTTTACAAAATTCAGACTGGGATGTCTACATTTATTTCCACTTGTAAACTCACTTCTAAATCAAGCCGAAATTTTATTAAAAATCCAATTTTACATTCAGGTGGATTTTTTAAAGTTATGCCTAAAAATCGACTTTTAAATCCACGTGGATTTTCCGATATTGACACCTTAGACTCGATGTGGAATTTTTTAAATTTAGGCCTGAGATTCCACTTAGAATTCCACGTGTGGTTCGTCCTTGAACTCCACTTGTATAAACTCACGGGAATATTTTCAAAATAACACTTTAAATTCTACTTCTGAATCCATACGATTTTATCAAATTCTGAAAATTACTAAAATCTAAAAATCTTGGATTTTCAAGTAAATTTCTCAAAAATTTACTCCTGATTTACTCATAAATCCAAAAATCTATAAATCCACCTTTAAATCCACATGGATTATTCGAAATTAATTTTTGTAATCGATTTTACAAAATTTTTTTGCAAATCCACGTGGATTTTAAAGGTTTAAAATTTAAGAATCCACTTATAAATCGACGTGGAAATCCACTTTTAGACCCAACGTGTAAATCCAAGTGCCTTTTCCCTTATTCCATAATTTACAGTAAAATATATTTTTAAATTGCCAAAATTCATCTTGACCAATATATTGAGCTCCTAAAAAATAGTTTTAATTAAAAATTTATTAATTCGCAATAATTACAAAGAAAAAAAATTAATGATTCATGACGTTTCGTAGCAAAAATTTTATATTTTAACCACACCCTTTTGACTTGGAGATGCCTCTTGGTTTTCTTAGCGTGGCACTTGGAGAATGACGTCATTTGGCTGGCTGGGCCGGTCATCCATCCACTACATAGATTCGCAATGACGATGACGATACTCGTCACGATTACGAACTTAACGATGACAAGTCTTAGGAGTAGGTGGAAATAGGAAACAAGTGTATAGACGCGATTAAATCTTGATTAAAATCAAAGCCCTGTATTTAAACATGAGTGTCAACTTCACCTGTAAATCCACCTGGATTTTACAAAATTTATTTCTGAAAATAAATATAAAAATATAAATAATATATATAAATAATAAAATTTTAAGAAAAAAAAAATTTTTTTTGAATAAAAAAAAAATTAAATTAAATTAAAATAAAAATAAATATTGTATTTATCTTAATATAAATAATAAATATAATAAATATTTATTTCTAATCCATCCTTACATCCAGAGATCCAATTTGTAATTAAATTAATTTTTTTAAATTTGTAATTAAATTTATTTTTTTAATTAAGGCGTACATAATTTTTCAAGTTTAGAAAATCGGTTCCTTTTCATTAAATACAAATGGTAACTCATTTTTTATTCTTTTGTATGATTGACGTAAATTTAATTTAATTTTAAAATACTCGATGATGTAGAGTCTGCTGTGAATTTTTTTTACTGTTAGTGTGTTTGCAACACCATTAAAGTGATGTCAGCCTGCTTAGATGAGTTCAGCAAAAACCGATGACGAAGTTGACCAACAGCCATCGATTACAGTGGAATTTTCTTCGCCTATAACCGACGATTATATGAGTCTCTGGATGAAAGATTTTCTTCTTGAACGATACAAGTGTTTCCAGAATAAATAAAAATGTTCTACTTGCCAAGAAACGATGGTAAATTTATTTTTATATCACTGCTTTTATATCGACGAGATGATTGTCTTTCCGCAAAAAGGTGTTCCCAAGATTTCAAGATATTTTTGAGAGGTAATTCAAATTAATTTTGTAAATTATTCAATTAATTATTATCAATTATTTAAAATAATTTAATTATTTAATAAAAAATTCAAAATATTTTTTTTAATTCGAGGACAAATCCCGGATTTCCTTAAATATCTGTAAAATAGACACCCTGGTTAAGAATAAAAATATACAGAAAATCGAAAAATATTAATTGATTTTAAATTTTTCAGATAAGATGTTTTTTCAATGGAAGATGAAGATTCCGTTCTTTTCTACTTTCACGAAGGAACACTGAAATTCCAACAACGGAACCAGTCATTTGGAAAAACACTCAGGGTCTCAAATCGCTTTTATCGATGCTGGAATTACCTGGGACTCAAATTTTTATCTTAAAATTCGATTTCCTCATTTTCCTCTACAAATATTATAACTAGTTATTTTTTCGCTCTGTAGAGTCACTCACTTTTTAATTAGAAATATGTATACAGAGCGAAAAAAAGTATAGTTCGAATATTTTTCGTTTAAAACGAAGAATTCCTCAAAATTCAATTTAGAAACTCATTTTACACGAAAAGTATTAAAATTAGACATTTTTTCGCTCTGTATGCATATTTATACTTAAAATTTCAGTAGCGCTATAGAGCGAAAAAATATCTAATTCTAATATTTATTGAGTAAAATGAGGAAATCGAATTTTTTGTTGAAACTTGGATCTGTGACCCTTTAACATTTAATAATATAAATTCTTCTCTTTTTTTAGTAAATTGAACAACATACAATGGTGGCTAGTACAAGGAAGAATAAAAGAAAGCAATTCCAATCAAGAGGAAAAAAAAACTGATGAAACGAAGAAAATTCTGGAAGCGAGCTATGTGTCCGGATGAAGTTTTCATCGACCGTCTTCCTGATTATTTAGGTCGGTGGGACTTTCGTCCGTTTGCATAACTGGCAGCAAACATCTGATATACAATAGTTAAAATAATTAATAATAATAATAATAATACTATAATTAATTTTAATTAAAAATAATAACGCTAAATAACTGAATTTGTTTATAAAAATCACAATTGTTGCTGATTGTTAATTTATTGGGGTGCAATTCCAAAAACGGAAACCCTCAGATTTATTTTATTTATTTTCTTTATTTTATTTGACGCCCTGATTACGAATATGATAGTGAAAATTGTCGACTAGTCGATTTTTATTGCGAAACCATGAAAAAAACTATAAAAATCATGGTTTTTTGCGTTTCCGAGAAAATCAGTGATAGATATTAATAAAAATAAAATATAAAATAATTATAAAAATAAATCTATTTATAAATTATACTTATCAATTATCAATATTACCATCTTCGCCCATCGAGTAATTATTTAATATAAATATCTGTCCATTTAATTATCATCGTAATTAATTAGTACAAACAATTCATTAGCACAATGATTTATAAAATTATAAAAATAAAAAATAACTTCAATAAATAATTTTTATTAATTTCCCTTTAGAATTTTCTTTTACTATGATTTCCTTTTACCATGATTTATTTTCTTGAAAACTATCACCTATAGAAAAAAATGCTTCAAACAAAAAATATGTATTCCGATGAGATCTACAACTTTTGTTGAAACCATTTTTTTTTCTTTTTGCATATTGACTGAGATAAACGTAAAAAAACATTATTTTTATGGTTTTTTCATGGTTTCACCATGAAAATTGCCTAATCGACAATTTTCACTATCATATTCGTAATCAGCGTATTAAAATACATAGTACACTAATTTTAAATAAAATCGCAGGCTTTCTGTTTTCGAAACTTTATCCATTTATTACGTCCAAATATTATTTTGAAGATAAAAAGACGTCAAAAAAGAAAAAGTGTATCTCCAAAAAAGGCAAACAACTGTATTTGTTTATTTATGATAATTCCGTATGTATTTCCTCAGAAATGTTCGCTTTTCTCTTTTCAGAATTATTTTTTTTTATAATATAATTTTTTTACTATTAATTCAGTCAAAAAATGAGGAAAGAAGAGTTCTCGCAATTTTTCCATTATTTTGCTTTTCGCCAGGTGTAATTACTAATTATTTTCTGGGACCTTTGAATTTACTACTACGATCCTGAAACTGAATTATATATCACATCACTATATATGAGTAGAAGGGTCTATTCTATCTTCAGTATCAGGCCGCAAGAGTACCGTGAACGTATAGAAAATGAAATAACCCAATAATAATCGCGTCTGGAAGGAAACAGGGAAATTTAATTTATTCTAGAAACACGAGATCGTCACGCGGTCAAGCAGTGCAGATAAGTCAATGTAAACAGGATAGAATTTTGTCTCGGAAAGTGCAAAGAACATCCCGATATATAATTAATTGCAGGGTAGGAACGAAAACATTTTGTGAAAGATCTGGAACCGGTTCGAAGTTTCAAACGCTGTCAGATTAGTGACAAGTTCGAGTGAAAGCCGGTGAAAATATTCTTAAAACTCTGTAAGTAATTTACTTATTTATTTATTATTATTATTATTATTATTATTATTATTTTGTAAAATCATTGTGCTAATTAATTGTTTGCGCTAATTAATTACGATGATAATTAAATGGACAGATATTTATATTACATAATTACTCGATGGGCGAAAATGGTAATATTGATAATTGATAAGTATAATTTATAAATAGAACAAGGTTGAGATTGTTGTCGAATTGGTAACAAAATGTCTGACTGATTTCTTTAAATATCGAATCCGATGTATTTTTTGAGTTTTTAAAAATTAATTATAAATTAACGGTTGCAAAAAATAAAATGACACAATGAGAATATTAATAAAGTAATGCAATAAATTAATGAAAAAATAAAAAAAATAAAATTGAATATGTTTTTTAAGGGAATGATTTAATTTGATTTGAATCAGTTCAGTTCGGATTGAAATTCAGTCCGAATCAATTCGAAACATTCCGGAATTTGTATCCGAACGAAACAGTTTCATTTCGATCTAATCCGAAGGAAGTTTTCAATCCGAATTTATCCGAAATCCATTTAAAATAGATCCGACCCTTTAATCCGGATGAATACGCCAATCCGAATTAATAAGAATTAATTCGTACTTTCAATCCGAATAAATATGGCCTACCAGAATGAATCTGAACTTTTAATCCGAATGAATCCGATTTATCCGAATCTGAATTATTCTGAAAAATTCGGATACAATCGGATTTAATCGGATTGACGGATTCATCCGGATGAAAGGTTCGGATTGATTGTGAATGGGCTTCGGATTAATTCGGATTGAAAACTTCCTTCGTATTAAATCGTAATGAATTGATTCGAAATTAATTTCAATCTGTCTGTGAGTCTGCAGATTTTTAGTTTGTGAATACAATAATTTCCTAATATGAAGGTCAAGTTTGTTAGCCAGCCATTTTTGATAAAAGTTGGTAATCGAGGATAATTGAAAATTTGTCCGCTCTTTTTTCCAGACTAAAGATGGAGAAGGATTCAGAAAAGTCGCCCAACCTTGCCAAGTTAAAAGCGAGCATAATTTCGTCTCCATCACATCCACATGATCACAAAACTGGAACAACTTGTAAACCAAAGAAGGAAAAAAGCGTGGTGCTCACTAAGGAAGTCGTTTCAAACATCCTTAGAGATGAATCCATAGAAGTCGTGTTAATCGACCCAACACTAAATGATAAGAACAATATAGAAAAGAAGGATGAACGTAAGGATCTCTCTCAAAAAGCAGCAACTGAAACATCCGAGGAAACATCGCCAAAAACTACGAAAAGTCGTAACGATATTGTTCCTGTTATCGAAAATAGAGTAAGAATTTAAAAGTAATAATATTTTACAATACTTCTTGACCAAGCTTTTTTCCCTAGACTGTACGACTTGACCAGGGCTTTTTGCCTTCACTTGACTGTACTGTAAGATTCATGTATTCCTTTCCCCCAAACATGTCTACCCAACCCTGGTTTCCATAAGATTCAAATGGAAACCAGGGTTGGGTCGACAAGCCCACGAGGAAGGCATACATGAATCATACTGTACCTATTTCCCAACTCTGTTTTGCCTTAATCAAGTATTTTTGTCTTAACTGTACCGCTGGATCAGAAGCTTTTTGTTTTGACCTCAGTTTTGACCAAATATCTTTTTCTTGATTGTATCTCTTGACCTCGCTTGTTCACCTTGACTTTATCGCTTGACCACACTTTTTAACTGGACTGTACCCTTTGACCACGCAGTATTTTAAAGGTGGTATCCCATGATTGCGTTTTGCGTTGCGTCTTAATGAGAGAAAAAAGGACAAAAGTATACTTCTGTCTCTTTCTCTCTCATTATGACGCAACGCAAAACGCAATCATGGGACGACAGCCTGAAGGTGCAGAAACTCATGAGAGTGACAAAGATAGAGACAGGTTTATCTCTGTCATTCTCATGAGTTTCTGCTTCACGCCGACGTTTTCTGACGACATGGAACTGCACCTTGATCAATAAAATTGTTTTCTTTCAGGAACAAGGCCCTGCGAACGTTGCTGTACCTCGAAGGCAAGCGCCCCTACCACCGCCAATCCTGAATATTCGTCCTTTGGTCATGGCAGTTCATCTCGTCCCCTCTTTGCCCATCAGTCTTTTTGAAATCTTAGCAGAAGCCATTGAAGCTGCTACTGGTAAACCTGTGGTGCTGTTATATGAAGCCCGCGCAGATAGACCAGTTGCTCAGGAAGTTGCTGATATTGGTATGCATTATTTATTTAAGGGTGTTGGATTCAAGTCCTAATCTCAAAATTCATTCTCCTCATTTTACCCAGCAATTATTAGAATTAAATATTAAATATATTATTAATAATAAATTTGTTTATTTTAGCAATACTGCCAACGAGTCACGACTGGCCTGAAGGAGTACTTTTGCCAGCAAGTTTCGTTTTCGAACATCGCATGAACAAAGAATTCCTGCCTCACATTTATGGTGATGTTGTCGTAGCATCTGATCGAGTAGCACAAGTTGAGGTATATTAAAAAGTTAATACTTCATTATTAAATGGGTAATAAATAATGTAATTAATATGAAGAAATATATCGTCATTAGGCAGCTAACAACATTATTAGATTAATACTATTTATATTATTGTAGTCTATCCAAGATTTACGTGGTCACCAATGTGCGTTGCCCGACAGACGCCGTCCAATAGGAACTGCTGGATTGTTGTTCACTTACCTCAAATCTAAAGGAGAAGGTCCCGCATTCTTTGGAAACATCCTGGGTAAATTTCTTCTTTTAATTAAGACGCTCTGTACATTTTATTTTACTCACCTATCAAATATTAATTATACTACAATTTCTAATTTTACTTGGACCTCAATTTCTGGGTCTATGTAACTTATTTAGTGCTAGTTTTTTGACGCTTTTATTAAAATTTCAGATGTGGACTCTCAAATGGCAGCATTGCAAATGATCGCTGGCAAACAAGTGGAAGTTGGAATTTTAGAATCTCCAGTTCTAAAGTACCATAGAAATTTCCTACCAGGTGTAGAGAGATTAGATATTCTTACTAGTCTAGGTCCGCTGCCCCCATATCGCATTATGGTCCACAGGGATATGCCAGGTATTGCAAAAAATTAAAAACTAATTAATATTCTTGAGGAAACTCCCCTAAACTTTCTACTTTTATACCCTTTAAACCTACATATAACAAGGGACTTCCCCTATTCCACGCAGTGTTACCAATTCATGCCCCTTACTCAACTGCGCATGCGTCGCACTCGACATTTGATTGGTTATAATTCGCGCGCAATTTAAAATGCTATATAAATTTTATTTATTTTTATTTTCATTAAAATTCATTAATTTATATATAATATGAAATAATTTTTCTGTTACAGCACCACTTGTGAGAAAAATTACGACATATTTATTAAACGTTAAAAATAGTACAGAGTGGATGGAAAAGTTTTCACCTTACAGCGTTTTAGGTTTTGCTGAAAACTTAAAATCTTATTACGATCTGAATGAAATAAAGTCTGTTGTTACCAGCGTTCCATATTATTAAGGACAAAAATATTTTTCCAAGAAATTCACTTTATTTTTGCATTTAAAAGTTTTTCGAGCTTTATGGAACTATAAACTATAGTTATACATTTATAGAACATAATAAAACTGGTTTTGTAAGTTATCAATAAGATTTATCTTTTATTTACTAACCCTGTAATTTGTGTATAATGCTTAGGGTATTTTACTGACCCAACCGTGGAAAGTAGTGTAAAAGCAGGGGTACCAACATTTCTAGAATTAATTATTTACCAACGATCAGGGTTGGGTAGTTACGCGTAACTTGAGGATTTTTACGCATCTACGGTTTTTAACATTTGCGAATTACGTATTATGCGTAAGTAAATTACGTAAAAAACCTCATGTAATTTACCTAAGGTATATTACGTGCACAACCCTGCCAACGATTCAGAATTAATTCTAGAAATGTTGGCAGCCCTGCTTCCTTCGATACCTAACCTTACGCTACTCTTTCAGTGCAAGAAGTAGGGACCTTCTGGAATTCTTAGCGGGCACGGATCTAGAGATCTTAAACCGAGCTCTTGACGTAACGCTATGTTCAGGGGAGATTGTGAAAAAGGTGAGATGCTGAAAAGTTTCCGCGGAGGAATTACTCTCAGACCAGAGGTCACTTGTCTTTTGACTGGTCCTTAGGAAGCCGAAGGTACAGCTGAAGATTTTCTGCCAAGGGCCCTAGTCACAGCGTTCGAAAATAAATACACAATTAGTGCGGTGGGAAATAGAAGGGGGGCATAATGTTGAAATAAACACCTGGAGGCCCTTCAGGGGCCAAGAGACTGTACAACAGGGGACATAAGACTAACTTGGCGTTTGACTGGGACCGATACAGAGTAGCCCAGAAGGATTATAAAAACATGATCAGCAGCACCGGATCTAGTCTTCGATCAGGGTAGAGCGAGATTATCTTTCGACGTCCTTTGGCGCCCTTTGGAGCCTTTTGGCGCCCTTTGCGCCTTTTGGCGGCCATCTGGCGCCTAGAGCGACCGCTCCTCTCGCTCTACCCTGTACACTACCGCGATTCTCATATGTCTGGCCGGAGAAAACGCGGTATAGGGCTAAATCCATCACAACACAGGCGGCAGAAGTGATGGCAGTGTAATGCGATAGTATTGCACCAGCACAATGGGCACGATTATTTTCTTTAATGTTTATCATATATCTAGCACTTTCAATTGGCGTTGAATTTAGTCCACCCGGTAAGTGACTAATTACACGTCTCTTGCGTACAAGAAAATCCGATGATCCTCCTATAAGCATTTCATAAATTAATCTCTCAAGGTCATTATATTTTCTAACAGCTGTTATCATCAGCTTCATTCGAGTTACATCAACATAGCAGATATCTTTTTACTTACTGGTACCATTGTTGGCTAATGACCCAATAATTCCTTGGCACAAAATCCCACAAAGAATCAGAAAATGCAAATATATTTTTTCTGACATTTTAGACACTGTGGTAAAAAAACAGATGATATCCTTTATTCAAATACTAATCTATGAAGGCGCTACCATATGGATGATTCCGAATGTTTGTCGATTTTTATGATCTAACTTTATTTCCTGGGCTTCTATAATGTTGCAAGAGTCGTAATATTTATAAATGATTTCGTTTAAATTCGCGAAAGAAAGAATTTCAATGTTACACGTTGAACAATAAAAGGAGGGTCTTAAAATATTTTTAGCTTTTATAGTGTATTCTTATCTCCATGTATGTATATAAGCTGATATTTAAACTTATTGAAGCGATGAAATTTTTTAATCCAGACATCATTTTCTGTGAAAATCACAAATTTGTATGTGTTGATAATGCAAATTTTAAAATTTTCTTTATGTGTGCAATTTTTCATGAGCATCGCGAGGCCTAAACTGAGAATTTGTAACGATTAGAAGCAACCTCCTGAATCCAGAGGGGAGGGACAAAACGGGGCGGCAATTTGAGGTGGCGCAACAATCATATGTCTAAAAAAATATTTTATTAAAGCGCCTATTATCCAAGGCGCCTCGCACTATCTATTATTACATAATCTCACATTAAGATACTGTTTCGTCTGATCCATGCACCGTATTGGTCACGTTGCAAGTTGATAAAAACATCAGGATTCCTTTGACCGTGAATTTCTCCTTTCCAAACGTGAATTCCAGCCAGCTTATTGTTAACAACTAAAGGAGCGCCGGCATCAGTATGAGCACAGTATTGTTCTGCATCATAGGTGCAAACATGTTTTTCCGTAATAGCAAATCGATCTCGGTAGACATTTCGACACTCTTCATGGTTCATTATTGGTAAACTGATAGTGCGTAGTACCCCTCGCGCTGCTGGCCTTGGTCCAGGTCTGAAATCAGAGAAAAAGCAAATTTCCAGATTAAGGCCTTGGGAACAACAAACAAAGAATGACTCAAATCCGTCTACTAATTCAAATTAAACTTTTTGAGGCCGCAAAACACTTCCCAACAAAGTGTCCTTTAGTTGGGAAGGGTTTCTGGGCAGCAGGAGTGGAGCTGACTCTTTTTTTCGTAGAAACTGATTTGTTTTGCCTGAAATGGAAACATTCGAGAAAGTAACTTTTTGGTAACTTACTGCGATAGATATCTGCATCCCCAGCCTCTGACAGTAACTTGTGTTCCTGTCGTTAGAGGTCCTTCATAGAGATCTATAAATCCAGTTCTTGCATTAAACACGAAAGGAGGATCAACGGTGACCAAGGCAATACCTTCAAAAAGTTGATGCGGAGTATTTCCGTGATATACATCTTTTGATGTTAGCTCGTGAATATTACCGCGTTTCTCATACGTTTGGCCGGAGAAAACACGGTAGTTCGATATACGCATGCTAACACAAGCAGCAGCGGTGATGACAGTGTAATGTGACAGTATCGCACCAGCGCAATGAGGACCATTATTTTTTGGAATGCTTACAATGTAATTAGCATCTTCAATCCGGGTTTGATATATTCCTGTCGGACTATGATTAATTACACGTCTATTGCGTACAAGAAAATCCGACGATTCTCCTGTAAAAAAATTTAATACATTATTTTCTCAATATAGTTTTATGAGAGCTGATACCATTTAAGTTACACCAAGATAGGAGATATCCTTTTACTTACTGGTCTTGTCTGGTAAAGTAGCGATAATTCCTTCATAAAAAATACCAGACAGAATCAAGAAATGCAAATATATTTTTTTGGACATGTTAGATATGAAATATAATTATAAATAATTGCGGTGAAGACGATACTAAATGAAAGATTTCGAAGGTTTTTCGTGTCTTATAATCTAATTTTATCTGTTTAATGTTTTTAAATCGTAAAACGTTATAAAATACGCAGTATAAAGAAGGTGATCAAATCTTATAATCTGTTGCTTTGTCATCAAAGACACAGATTTACTGGTGATTTACTGTCTCAAACAGTCTAACGTAATTGTGAAATAGATATTTCACAGAAATAGAAATTTATTATGCAAATTGAATAGCTTTGTATTTAATATCTGGTATTTTCTCTGACGCAAAGCGGATGATGAATTTTATGGAAAAGGTAAATGCGTGGATTAAGTGGGTTTTATTTAATTTTAATTAAACTATAAGTTTAAACAGAATTAGTTATCTGACCGACATGATTTTCACATCATAAATTCCTGATATACTTGTAGTGCGATAATCGGTAACCGTAGATGATTCTACGGAATTAAAGAATCACATTAAGAGAGTGTGGTGTATGATCCATTGCCTGAAGTCGGGATGTTGCAAATTTACAAAAACATCAGGATTTTTTCCAGCCTCTAGTTCTCCTTTCCAAGCGTGAATTCCAGCCAGCTTATTATTAATAACTAAAGGAGCGCCAGCATCAGTGAAGGCACAGTATTTTCTTTCATCATAAGTGCAAATATTTTTGTCCGTAATTAGAAAATGACCTTGGTAGGCATGTTGACATTCTTGATGGCTGATTATTGGTAAAGTGATAAGCCGTAGAGCTCGTCGCGTTGTTGGTCCAGGTCTGAAATCAGAGAAAACAAATTGCACGGCTGCATTAGACGTAAATTCTACGGCCGCTCCGCGCGTATCATATTGCCAACTGTCATTCTTCGATGTTCACGTTCCGCCGTTCCGGTAATTGATACCGGTAATCAGATTACCGGAATAATTAATTAGATTACCGGTACCATTAATAGATTAATTAAGTAATAAGATTACCGGTATCAATTACCGGAACGACGGGACGTGAACATCGAAAAATGCATGACAGTTGGTAATACGATGCGCGCGCAGCCGTGTGAAGGCGTCATAACGCATAATGAGGAACGCAATGTGAAGTTGTCTGAATTGCTTGTCTTTTTTAGAAAAGGATTATTGTTAACTTACCGAGGTGAATAACTGCATCCCCAACCACCAACAGAAGCATGTGTACCCGGCCTTAGAGGTCCTTCATAGAGACTTATATATCCAACTCTTGCAGAAAACACGAAAGGAAGATCAACGCTGATCACGGCAAGACCGTTACGAGACTGTTGTGCAGGTTTTCCATAATTAAAAGCTTTCGATGTTATGTTGTGAATCATAGTCATGCGATTCTCATATTTTGCACCGGAGAGAACACGATAGTACGCTGTATCCAAGTTTACACAGACAAGAGCAGTGATGACACTGTAATGTGATAGTATTGCACCAGCGCAATGGGCTCGATAATTTTTTTGGATGTTTACAATGTAATTGGCATCTTCTATCGGCGATATATCCGCTCCTCCAGGATTATGATTAATTACACGTTTGTTGCGAACAAGTAAATCTGATGATTCCTCTGCAACTATTTCACATATATTTCTCAGTTTAATTTATTTTATAGTTTTTTAACAGCTGTTACTATCAGCTTTATGCCATTCAAATTTAGGTAGCAGATATCTACTTACTGTTATCATCGTTTGATAATGTCGCGATAATTCCTTGACACAAAATTCCACAAAGAATCAAGAAATGCAAGTATATTTTTTCAGACATATTAAACTGCTAAAGGCGAAATCAAATGGGAGATTTCGAGTCTTTTTTGTCTCTTATAATATAACTTTATCTGTTTAATGTTTCTAAACTTCATAAATCCATACAATCACTCAATATTCTCGTCAGGAAATATGTAATAAATACTTTAAGTCACGATATGCACACAGTACGAAGAAAATCGGCAATTATTTACGGCTGTTAATATTTTTTTAATTTCTCCTTCTCTGTTTTTATGATGTATAAGTGAGTCAATACGTAAGCTTATGTAAATAAGTCATAAATGCTGTTTACTATATTTTTTACTATATCGAATTGTTATTTGGCATAATTTACATATACAGCATGGTAAAGCGCCTGATCGGGCCGTGTGTTTCATCTCCGGTTTGAAATCCCCCGATCTGGACCCGATCGGGGCCAGAGCAAAATTTTTACTCGGGAGACTTAAGTCCTATTACGCTAGACCAATTTATACAAGTTTTCAGTTACTTGAACTTGAGAAATTTTCAAAGTTTATCTCGGGTGTAATATAAGGTATAATTATACTTTAAAATATATATATAACTAAATCTTATATTAGTTTAAGCTTCGCCAACACCTTGTGATGAAATATGCAAACATGTACAAAATTTTATAATGGTTATCATCTATTACACAATTTTTTTCGAAATTTACCACGTAACTAAAGTTGTATTGCGCATACATATATCACACATATCTAAAACAGAAAAAAGTCTTAATTTAAATCAACTTACGACAAAGACACAAATTTTATGCTCTTATTTGTTACTTCTCTTTGCAAATGGTTGTTTACTGTATAAGATAAGATTTTTCCTCGTTTTAATTACATTATTTACAGAAATTATGGCTTCCGAAAAAGTAGAATGACTGGGCAAATAAAGTTACATTATAAAAGATGGCAAATAAATTATATTCGGAATCTATTTCTATTTGGTCTAGTCTTAGCAACAGCAATAGTTTAAAAAAGTAGATCGTCATCTAGATTTGTGTTACACTTGAAGCTTAACAATGTACGAAAAAATGTATTTGCATCTGTTGATTCTTTGTGGCATACTGTGTCAAGGAATTATCTCGACATCAGACGAGGACACCAGTAAATAAAAATATACCAACTCTGCTATATAAATTTAAATGAAATGAAGCTGATGGTATCAGCTATTAATGAACAATATTGAAAGATTAATTTATGAAATACTTGCAGAAGACTCGTCGGATTTTCTTGTACGCAAAAGACGTGTACTTGATGACATACCGTTACGATAAGGTTGCCTCAACATCGCTACACAGTTCACACCAATTCAGACAATGCTCAACACAATATACAGTCGAAAGCAGTAACTTACGGCTATTCTTCAAATAATGAAGACAGTGATGGTATTGCCATACTCACTGTTAATCCTATTTTCGACTTTCCTATATCTACTCAATTTTTAAACATGCACATAGGATCTATATCTCCAGGAGAACAGGTTGATGTTTTTGGTTGGAGATGCACATCCCCAGCACAGTAAGTTATCAATAATACATATAGACTAAGTACATGAAACGTAATTATTCATTTATGATGGATGCCTCCAATTTGTTCTCTTCCCGATTGCAGAAATCCATCGGTGGGAACATATCGGCCACAACACTCTGTCATTTTACCAAATAGCGATTGTGAAAATTTCCACCATGACTTTGCTATTACGGGGAAATATTATTGTGCTCAAAATCAAGTGCAAAACTGTGCCATTAATGATGCCGGTACTCCTTTAATTATTAACAATACTCTCGCTGCACTTCACCTTTGGAAAGGAACATTTACGGGTCGAACAGAACCTGATGTTTATCTAAGGGTGAACCGTCCTGAATACACTGCGTGGATATTGGGACACGCTCGCACATGATGAATCACAATTCATGGATTAAGCCTAAAACGGTATTAATCTGCAACAAAAACTAGAACTTTTTTCTGTGTAGATCTGTTAATAGATAAAGTAAACGAGAAATATAAAAGTAGATGACAGTCAGAATCAGAATTCTTTCCTTTCCGTTCCGAATGTTTTCCGAAACCTTTCCTTTTGTTCCGCTAGGGAAGAGAGACACTATTTGTGTAGATAATGTGGAAATAGTAGATTGTGCGACAATTGGACGAAGTTGGCGATTCCAACGAGTGTGAAGATAATTCTGGGTAATGTGTTCGAAGTTGTTAAATTGTATATTGTAAATATACCAAAATAAACCGAAGTTTATCTTCCAAAGAATACGACATTCTTTTTACTGCGCGATTGGTGACTATTGATTATTACAAGTAAATATATAAAGCTTTTATTATAAATGACGACGAATACTCGGAATCTTCCATATGGTACATTCTCTATGGTACAATTAAATTTTGCATTTAGTAAAATTTGACAAAATAAATATGTCAGAAAGTATATATTTGCATCTCTTGATTCTTTGTGGCATAT
>UCOK01015980.1:0-13399 GCA_900474325.1 Synergus umbraculus
TTTTTGAACACCCTATAGGATAGGCATAACAACTTTTTGAATTTCCTTAAAAAAACGAAAATTCAAATTTTGAGCCAAATAACGCGAGATACAGAGAAAATGATAAGAAACATAAGTATTGGCCTTCAAAAGATCTACAAGTTCTCCTTGAACCATTTTTCAATAGGATGAGTACTTTTCGGTTTAATCATGAAAAATAGTGTTAAACAAGGCCGAGCGCGAGGTTTAAATGAAATATCGAGCGCGAAGCGCGAGTGCCCTGATGAGAATGTGCTCCTTAAGGTCGATAGAACCTTAAGTAAATTAGTTTTCGTTTGCGTTCCTACTTCATTTTGTAGTAATTTAAATAAAAACAAGCCGTTCTGAAGGGCGCAAGCGCGCGAAGCGCGCATCACGTAGCGCGAAGCGCGACGTGTATATATATCGGAGCGCGAAGCGCGACGATTGAACTATATTCGCCCCCCGCGCACCGTAGGCGCGCTCAATTTTGCGAGCAAAGCGAGCCGCGCGCGAAGCGCGCGATGAGAATTTGCCCGCGAAGCGGGCAGATTTTTTTTTTTCTATCTATATAGATATCTTTCTATCCTTTTCTATCTCAATTTCAATCCACATCCACGCCTATCTCTTACAGTCACCACATCGTTTACATTCCTTCCTATTTTTCGCCTATTTAAGTCTATCCCTTTCTGTCTCGTTTTCAATCTCAACTCCCTCTTATCTCTTTTAATCCCAATTTTGAAGATTTTAATAATGATTTTTCAGTTATTCCTGCTGGTCTTCTACAAGGCCCTTTCTTCAAAAACGACCGACCACGATTCTTGAATTATGGTTCAATTGGTTTCATACTTGCACATGAAATCATGCATGGTTTCGATGATGAAGGTCTTGATTATGATAAGGACGGACAATTAACAAGTTTATTTTTAGATCGATTAGTCGCACATAGATATAATTTAAATACTGCTTGTTTGGTGTTACAGTATCAGAATTATACTGTTGAAGAAATTGAAATGAATGTAAGTGTGATTTTATAGTAAACTTTGTTCATATGATTTTTGTTAATAATTAAAATTATTAATTGTCATGTAGACTCCCTAAAGGTTAAAAGATTAATCATTTACACTTCATTACGTTAAAAAACCAAAGTTTCTACTTCTAAAAATAGTCAAACAGTGCATTTGTTAATTTTTGTTTGAACAATCATCGATTGCTATATTAAATGACTAAATCTGATGATCGAGTAACATTTCTCTATAATTTTTGACCGATTTAGTAGAAAAAGACAATCAATTTATCATGAAGACCTGATATGGCCGAATGTTTATCAAATTTATTTGGGCCATTCCACAAAAAAGTGTCAACTTTTCAAGTCATTCGACTTATTTTTAGGCGCCATGTCGTCTGAAATAAAAAAAAAACTACTTAAATTCATGTTTGTATAACAAGCAAACTTTTGTTTACGTTTTTAGTATAAGATAAAAGTAAAAATGAAATAAACATCAGTCCCTAGTTGCATTCATATCTAGGGACTGACGATTTAGGTACTAAATTAAACAATACGATGCTTGAAATGAAATAATCACTATTCTGACGTTATCTATTGAACGAGACTATCAAACTATCAATAATTAATAATAATACAAAACAAAAAATGTTAATTATTAATAAAATTAATTACTTAGAGACTGACTTAAGTGACTGGTAAAACGCATCTACTCGCTACATCTGTCACGATAGCACTGTTTTACAAAATGGCGAATAAAAAGTGATTGGTTCCTGTAGATAAGTTACATGTCCAACTTTAGAAAAAAAAAGTTACCGTTCACTCACTCACTAATTTCAGTGCGTAAATTCAAAATTCTTGAGCGGCTAGGGACTGACGGGTAAAGTTGGCTTCACCATGTTGGAATAAAACATTAATTTTTATTTTAAGATGAAAAGTTGTTAATATTATAATATGTCTAAACATGAGTAGTCTTATTGAAGCTAATTTGTTATTGACTCAATGGTTTTTAAAATATAGGTATTCAAATATTGTTATCTGACGTAAGCTTCACGCCTAGGAACTGACGTTTCGGGCATTTAGGAGGGAATTGTTGAAAACCTTTTATTTTTATTTAAAATTAAATTAGGTGTCTACAAAGAATAAGTTTTAATCCATTACTTAGTATACTTAAAATAAAAAAAATTGTTTATTTATTTGAAAAGAGCTTGTTTCATAGAGTTGACACTTTTCTGTGGAATGGCCAATTTACATTCGGCTCTGTATCCTACTCAAAATTAATTTCTCCATTTTCGTGTTTGTAGTAATCTTTATTATAATAAAAAACTCAAGCTTTCTTTTGCGACTGGAAAAAAATAATATAGGATAAAAGTATAAAGGAAGCATTAAGGATTTCTTCAAATATTAAAAAATATATTTTGATTATTGGAGAACTTTCAATTCAATATTTTGAAAAATCCTTGGGCATTTTTTGAGATATTGGTTTGCCAAATAAGCTCTACCAATTTTATCAATTTATCTACAACTGTATTTAATAGTGGAATTGTGAATTATATAAAAAATATTTATTTCCAGGTAAATGGCCTTGCCACTCAAAAGGAAAACATGGCAGATATCGAAGGATTTAAACTATCGTATCTCGCCTACCAAGGGTGGGTAAAACAAAATGGTCCCGAACCCAAGTTGCCTGGACTAGTTTATACACAATCTCAGCTTTTCTGGATCAGTGCAGCTCAAGCGTGGTGCGCCAAACATACGCCAGAATATCTGAGAAACTTCATCTTGTCCTCAACTCACACTCCACATGAGTTCAGAATCACGGGTTCTTTGTCCAATTCACTAGAATTTGCGAAAGACTTTAAATGTCCTGTGGGTTCTAATATGAATCCAAATAAAATGAAATGTTCTTTACTGTAACTTTTTTTAATGGAAAGTTTATTTGTTTTGTACACGGAGAGAAAGCTATTGTTGGATCAACCCCATATATATTGAAAAATATTGGGCAATCATGTCTATGGTTGCTCGTTGCTGCAGCCATAATTTGATCAGCGCAATCATTCAACTGCTTAGCTTATCTATTTTATGGTTGCTCGTTGGTGCAGCCATAGTTTGATCAGCGCAACCATTAAACTGCTTAGCTTATCTATTTTATGGTTGCCCCATATTTTTCAATATGGAGCAATCACATCTATGGTTGCTCGTTGCTGCAGCCATAGTTTGATCAGCGCAACCATTCAACTGCTTAGCTTATCCACTGTTAAAAATGTTTGCAGAATTAATATACTTTTAATATACATTTTGTAAAGTCATTTGCATATACCTTAAATTAAATTTAATATATTAACATGTTTTAGAATTAATAAAAAACCATATTAAAATTAATATAAGGGTATATTTATATTAATACAAGAAATATTAATATTAATAGAAAGTATATTAATTTTAATATGGCTGTATATTAATTCTAAAATATTATGGTATATTAAATTCAATTCACGGTATATGCAAATGAATTTACTCACAGTATATTAAATTTTTATCAGTTTTTGTAACAGTGAGCTATTTTTTGGTGTCCCATATTTTTCAATATTGGGCAATCATATCTATGGTTGCTCGTTGCTGCAGCCATAGTTTGATCAGCGCAATCATTGACCTGCTTAGCTTATCTATTTTATGATTGTCCATATTTTTCAATATATATGGTTGGTTCAACCATAGCACTTCTCTCCGTCTAAGGATACTTTTGACTGCTTTTCACAGCACAATAATTGTATAAGGACTTTTATAGAAATGTAAACCACGTTAGATGACTATCTATCTCACAGATAGAGGATGCTTTAGGATTTAAATTGCAGTTTTTTAAATTTGTATATAGTTTAGTATTATAATTCAATACTAGGATCAGAGAGAACTGCGTTTAAAAAAAGTGTATGTTTTATACGTGTCTATTAATTTTTTGTGTGCGACAAAGAATTAAAAGTTGATGATATTAAATAAGTCCATGAGTGTTTTATAGTAATTTCTCCACGTTCTCATATAATACACTCGGCCGCAACAGCGATGACTGACGGACCATGACTGACATCTTACCGCAGTGTCATAATGGTAAATTTTGACGCCCTGGGCAAAAGCAGATCAGTGCGCCCTTCATGTATATACTCCCTTCCCCAAAGTCTTCACGCAAAAAAAAAACAGAATTAATTTTAAATTAGACTATAGTAAACCAATGCGCGCGCGATTATTTTATATTTCTTTTTACAACTTGAAGTCATTTCAAAGCCAATCAGATTTGAAACTATAATGTATGTGAGTAATTAAAAAGAATTTTAGGATTTTAAAAAGATTTTGTAGAATGTTAAGGGATTTTAGAATATTTCGTGAAATTTTAAAGGAATTTATGCAATTTTAAGAGACTTTTAAGAATTCTTAGCGATTTTAAAATGGATTCTAAATGCTTGTGGAGGTGTCGTGATGAAAATATATTGCCAGAAGTCAAAAAAAATCATTGGAGCACGCACAGGGCGGCAAATTTCGTGGGGCGGCAACATTTTAAGCAAAATTAATTTTTTTTCTTTTTTTTTCGAAGGGCGTGAGTAAGGCGTGATGTATGCCTTTCCTTGTAAACATGTCAACCCAACCGTGGTTTCTATAAGATTCCAATAATCCAATGGAAAACAGGGTTAGGTTACCATATTTAGAAGGGAAGGCATACCTATAAATAACATGTACTATATGTAATTATTCTCTTATAATTAAACAACAAAGAACTTTAAAACACAGGCTTTATGTTTATTTCAGCTGTGAATAGTATATTTGAAGATTTTTTTTAACATGTCATGAAGGTTTAAGATAAAAGAGTGGCATTTTTCACAGCGCACAGCGCGGTATTTAGGTAAAACCGACCCTGAATATTATTTTTTAACATTATTTGAATAGGAGTTTGAATAAAATTAATTTTTTCAAATTAAAATAGGTGAAAAATTGTAATATCGTTTTGCTTTTTAGATAGAAAAGCAATCTCTGTATTTATTGTCGGCAATTTGAAAAGAGTGTGACTTGGAAATTCATCAGGAAAAATTATAATGTACCGAAATTGAGGTTGGATTGATTGTAACCCGGCCCAGACCGGTTAAAACCGATCTGGGCCAGATCGGTAATTCGTCATAAATCGGGCGATTTCTGCACGGGTACATAGATAACGTGAATAGTATTTCATTAATTGGTCACTAGGCTGCGCTCTAATTTTTTGCGGTAAATTTGAAATAAGAGATGAACATTTGAAACTTTTTCCATTGATTTTTCATTATAAAAGTAAAAATTTTGGCCCGATTTTGCCGCCCCCTAAATTTTGCCACCCTAGGCACTTGTTTAGTTCGCCTATATGGTAGAGCAGGGCCTGACTTTACTATTCTATTAAAAGGTTGTTCAAAGGTTACAATATATAGATCATGAAGTAGTATAAGGAGACATATCAAAGCCATTGAAAATGTCTGACGGTTTTTGAATATTTCGTGCAGTCGTCAAGTAGAATAATTGATTTTAAGGTACCTCAGCGTCTCTGTGGCCGCACTATGTATTAAAAATATAGAAGTTTATTTGAATTGTGAAAGATAGTGAGGCTAGGAGTCTTTTACTGTTTCTACTGTTTTCAAGGAGTCATGACAGAAACCATGGAAACGTCAAAACAAAAATTTGAAATATGTTACATTTCGTACAGCAGAGGCCGCTGAAGTAACTTTAAGTTAAATTATTTTACTTCGGAACTGCACGAATTATTCTGAAAACTTACGATTAATCCAAATCGGGTTCCCAGCCTTAGATATGTCTCCTTATATTACTTCATGATATAGATGTGTAATAAAAAATAAAACAGTAAAACTCTATTGTGAATGGGGGCGGCAAGTTTTGGAATGTCTAAGGGCGCGGAATTTGTAAATCCGCCACTGATAATAAATTTATAAAAATGTAACTTTTTATCTATATAAGTAAGTATGATGTTCCTTTAAAGATAAAACGTACAATTTTTGATGATGCATGCGTAATTTATTATTATTATTTAATTTATCATTTAATTTATTATTATTATTATTATTATTATTTAATCTACTTTTATTATTTTATTTTCCATGAAAGTATTCTTATCTCCATATCGTTTCAGATTCGATAATATGATGTGTGCGTTTTATGTAACTTTCTGAAATTGTGGGCTTTGAGGGTTAAATTCCTTATAATCGTATAAGGGGCTATGCTAGTTTGTCATTTGTAAAAAATCGATTTTTTTTTTGCATTTTTCCATAGCTAATTATCCTAAAAATAAGTACTCAAAATTTTTAATCGATATCTCTAATGGGTTAAGAGACGGGGCGGAGTACCGCGAGCGGCATTATAATTGCAGGCTATAAAAAACAAACAAAAAAACATTTTAAAACAAATATTAAAATGAGTGAAAAACCTTCATACAACCATAAAAAAGGCTCCAAAGCAAAACAAGTCATCAAATCGCGCAATAGGAAGAAAAAATTTACCGCAAATTAACACACATCAGAGATTTCGACGGCGAACAACAGTGCGATTTTCACATAACTGCATTTTTAAAATCTGGAAACTGTAGCTCGAAAACTAATCACCCGACCAACTACAAATTTTTACACAGTCTTTATTATCCTATGTTTCTATAGAGGATGGACCTCCAACTTTTTTTTAATGTAAAAAATTCAAACTTTTATAAACAAAATTTGAGCATTTTTTTAAGCAAAATTTGAAATTTTTATCAAAACTACGCAATTTTTACAATTTTTAATATTTTCATTTTTGACAAAAATTTTATGATAAATACTTGAAGGCATGTACAATATGCAGCATAGCTTCTTACAATCTTGTGAAAATGCTTGAAAATCCTTAAATTTTTGAAGTTCTTTTACAATCCTTTAAAAATTTTCAATATCATTTAAAATCCTTTGCAAAAATGAACAAAAAGTGTAAATTAGTTTAAAATCTTAGAACTCCCTTCACTTATATAAACATTCTTTAAAATAATTTGAAATCTCTTAAAATTCACTAAAATCTAAGAAGTCCTTTACAAAATCTTACAATTATTATTTTAATCTTCTGAAAGCTCTAGAAAATCCTTATATTCTTTGGAAATCCTTTTAAGGAGGTCGTCTCATGTGATGGGCCAAAAAAATCGATTTTTTTTTGCACAAATCGCTTCCTAAACACATCTAGAATGTGTGTGTGAATGGATTTTTGTCAATTCGGATACGTTAAAAAGTGGAAAAGATTTTTATTTCATTCATACCCAAACTTTCTAACGCGTTTTTCTAAAATCGTCATTTTTCACAACGCTCAAATCGTGTTTTTATGTTTGACAGTTCACAAAAAAAAAGTATTCAAAATTTTGCCTCAATTCTAGACACAAAGAATCTTCATTTTCTTTATATCAGCTTTAAATTTTAATTATTTCAGAAATTATAGTCGAAAAATTACTTTTTTAAAAATACAATTAACTATAACTTTCTTATTTCTCAATTAAATGAATTCATCATACAGGTCAATCGATTCGTCTCGACATAAAGAATATTCATTTTCCTTACGTCAACTCAAAATGTTGATTATTTGAAAACATAGAGCGAAAATATTACTTTCAAAATTATAAATAAACATAACTTCCTTATTTTTTAATGAAAATGCTTTAACCATATAGGTCAATCGATTCGTCTCGATGAAAGGAATCTTAATTTTCCTTACATCAGCTTTAAATTTTCAATATTTGAGAAGTTATAGTGGAAAAATGAATTTTACAAAAATTATAAAAGTATATACAACTTGTAAAATTAAATATTTTATTAAACCCTTGTAAGAAATTCAACTAGGTATATAGTGGAATAACTACGCAAAATTTCATCAATTTATCTCTACGCGTTTTCAAGAAATTGCTGGATCGTGACACACACACACATACATCCGGACATTTTTTCAGATCATCATATTAGATATATTGCCCTTGAAATATGTTCAAAAAACCGTTTTTAGGAAACTGGATTTTGTCACCACTACAAAGCTTCCTCTATGAGGAAGCAAAATCAATTAAAATTTCTTGAAAATTCTTTAATTTTTTCATATTCTTTTAAAATCCTTTGATATTTCATAACTTCATTAAAAATCCCTTACAATATTTAGGGGAGAGGTGCTCACAGTTGTTAGGTGTACACAGAGAATCAAAAGAAATATCTAGAAAACTGTTAAATAAAATATGTTTTAATTACTAAATATCTATGACTTTATTGCATAAGCATTTTTTAGAAAAGTTACATTGCAGACCTTTGCGTATTTTTTTTTTTTAATGAAATATGTTTTTGACACATTGCAATGATTTTCTTCAGAACTCTATCTATCATTTAAAAAAATAACAGGACTTTTAAAAAGTTTTCCACTTGTGTACTTACAATTTGTTATCATTACATTCATCCTATTTGATGGAAACATTGGATTTAAACATAGATTTTAAATAATATAACAAGATTTAGTGAACGAAGTTTCGGGTACACAGATAATCACTAGGAGTCTGTTTTGGCAATAGCGAGGTTAACGTTGTCAAACACTACGAGGATTTTTTTTCCTGATGGTTGGCAGCTTGGCAGTATATAAAAGATACTTGAGAGGGTATTTTAGTCAGTTTTAGTGTATAGTGCCACTGCCGGCCGCTACGCGGCCGTCGTCGCACTATCGTTTCTATGTTCTATGTTTATTTCTATATTCAATATGCTTAATGCTTTTTTTCTTATTTCGATACTTTTCGAGACAAATTCGAGACTTTTCGATATTCGACTTTGTTCAATTCGAGATTTCAGGTCATGACTTTTTTCTAATAGGAAATAATAACCAAGCATATATAACGTTGGTATCACTGACAATTTAACATTAAAAACTGATCATTATAATATTATATATTTTTTAGTTAATATAAAGTAATTTGAGATCCTTGATAGTTTTCGCAAATGATAACCTAAATAATTAAACTTATCAACGAGTAAAAGTAAATCAAAAGCTTTATTTATTCAATGTAATGAGTGATTATCTGTGTCCTCTGGTAGGTACAATGATGTTCAAAGGACACATTTTATAAATTGTTGATTTTTTCAAAAATGCTTAATCAAAGGGGTTTTATCTTTCCAGTTTTAAACACAGGAAAGATTAGACTTCAAATCTATGTATATATCGTATTCAAGTAATTTTAAGCAAATTACCTATAAAGTTGGAAGTTTTTCTGACTCCCTATGGGCACCTCTCCCCTACAAATATTTTTAAATTTCTTGGAATATCTTTAAATTCCCTAAAATCATTTAAAATCTTGTGAAAAGTCTTGGAAATCCTTAAATTCTTGAAAGGTCTTTTACAATACTTTAAAAATTGTCAATATAATTTAAAATCCTTTGAAAAAATTATCAAAATGTATGAGGTTCATTCCAAATAAAAGGTAACTTTCATGTCCCCCTGCCAAAAAACATATTTTTACAATTTTTTTTTGCAACTTTTGTGATTATTATATTAAAATGAAGTATTATCTACTAATATTCAGACTTATTAATGTTGAAAATTAATTTAGAACTGAATGGCTGACCTAAAAGCAGGCAAAATGTCCACTACTGTCCCTGTCCCCAGGGCACTCACGATGTTATCTTCTAATCTATATTCAATTTTTCTTCAGTTATACTTTATAAAATAAATTTTTTATTAAAATATAAACCTAGTAATTTGATATTTATTCATTATTTCAAACAGATTATGATTATATCTACCAAAAAAAAAATTAGCAAAAACGTGTCCCTCATTTTCTTTTTTTTAATTTTGCCAAAAGGCGCTCATTTTAGCCTTCGCGTAATATTTTGTGTATGTGGCAAAACTGTTTGCTTTGCCCATGCATCCAAAGTAAACAGCTGTTCTCAAGTAAACGAAATAACTAGATCGTTTTAATTGTGGAAACGTCATTTTTATGGGAAGGCAGAAAAAAATTCGAAGGATTATTATGCAACGGGCCGCGATGTTTTAAACCTATCCTTTTCGTAAGGAGAAGCAAGCAAGTGCAAAATGTCCACTACTGTCACCGTCACTAAAATGTCCACTACTGTCCCCGAAAATACGTTTATATTCTTTTCTCGTATTCTACGTGCAGTTAGATTAAATTTGAATCTTAATTTGTTTACAGAGTAACCAAAATGAAAAGTTAAATGCTCTGAAAAGAAAGTTAGAAGTGAATCGGCAAATTGCTCAGGGAAATCGAAAAGTTATTAAAATAATTTAAATATTTTATAAAAATAAAAAATTATAATTTTAAACTTATTACGAACTATGATATTCACAGAAAAAACAAGGACTGAAAGTGTTTACAGCTGAAATCAGTTTTTAGGCTGAATTTCAGTCGTAAGTCAGTTTTTAGTCTTGTTTTAAGACTAAGAAATCTAAAAACAAGACTTCTTAGTCTAAAAACAAGACTAAAAACTGACTTAAGACTGAAATTCAGCCTAAAAACTGATTTCAGCTATAAACACTTTCAGTCCTTGTTTTTTCTGTGTTGTATTAAGAATAAATCACTTTTATATTGTATATAAAAATTATGCATTGTTACGAAATGTCCACTACTGTTCCCACATCCATCGAGATCCTGTTTACACGTTTTCTCCGTAAACAAGTGAGAGATTTGTAAGTATCCATTAGTACTTTCATTTTTTAGTTAGTAAATGATCTTTCTATTATAATATTTATATAAAACTTATAAAATATGTTTAAAATATTTTTTTCAAACAAAAATGAGAAGAAAAATTAATTTTTCCTGCCATTTGGTTGATGTTTTGAATTAAATTGTAAACAAAACTTGATTTTGCACATATATTTATACTTATTTGATATCTGAAACTAAAAAATGATAAAATTTACAATGTTTTTAATAAAATAAGGTATCTTTATGCCAAGGCAGAAAATTTTTAGAGTTTGTTAATTTCTGCCACAAAACGGTTCATCCTTGAAAATAATTGCCTCTAACTGCGTAACCACTATGATTTTCATTCATTTGACACCTCAGACAATAGAAAAAAATTAGTTTCGAACCCAAAATCGAACATTGCCATCTCAACATTCGTAGTAGCCAAAAGTTACCTTTTATTTGGAATGACCCATAAATTAATTTAAAACCTTGAAACTCCCCTGAATTCTTTAAAAATTCTTTAAAATAACTTGAAATTGCTGAATTAAATCCTTTAGGAAATCTTGATATCTTTGGAATCGTGAAAAATATCTTAAAATTCTTTTAAATTCGCTAGAATCACTTAAAATTTCTTGATATCTTTTAAAAATCCATTAAAATTCTTTAATATCATTAAATTATTATTCTTCTTTAGATATTCTTTACAGTAACTTGAAATCTACTTATATATCGGTTCAAATTCGCTGAAATCCATTAGGAAATCTTGATATCTTTAAAATCTTGTAATAGCTATTTACTTTACAAGGCGCGAGAAGAGGCAATTATCGGACGAGTGTGATAATTGCTCGAGTCGATCACACGAGTCGATAATTGCCTGTTTTGCGACGTGTGAAGTACAAAGCTTTTCATGACGAGTGTAACGAATTCGATTTTCGAAACAATAGCCCGAATTTGCACTAGTGTACTAGTACCGCCAGGATGACGAGAAATAAGCCTATTATATCCTATCGTATCTTATCCTATGGTATTCTGTTATATTGTATCCAATTCTATTGTATTCTATCGTATCCTATACGATATAATAAAATACGACAGGGTATGATAGGATACGATAGGATAGGATAAGAGAGAGAGAGAGGAGGTAGGGAAAGAGAACCTCCGGTTTATTTATTTAGATATTTTAGGATATCTATATCTGCATGTTTTAGGATACCCTATTTTACTTTCGGTACTACTTTTGCAGTACTTTCGCTCCTATACTGTAAAGGGCTCCCTTCGAGACGCTTAACAGACACCGAAAATCGATGTTTCGTTACACGTGTCATGAAAAATATTTTTAAATCCTTTTAAATTTCCTAGAATCACTTAAAATTTCTTGAAGTCTCCTTAAATTCCTTAAAATCACTTGAAATCTTTTAAAATTCCTTTAAAATTCTTAAATATCATTTAAAATCCGTTCAAATACTTTTAAAAAATTGTTTTTAGAAAAGAAATAGTTTAAGGGCGTGTGTTACTTACCATATGAGCCAATTTAAATAACCCCGTTTTTTTCCACAATTTTTACTTTTTCAAAAAAATAATACTGGACATCGGTCCGCGTTCGCATTCTTAACGGATGTCCACTATTATTTTTTTGATAGAGTAAAAATTGTGGAAAAAACGGGGTTATTTAAATTGGCTCATATGGTAAGTAACACATGCCCTTAATAATCAAATATTGTGAATAATGATTCCGCAGAATAGTTTTTTAATCCTGATGAGGTATTGACCAGTTGTTCCTATAGGTGGGGTATTATTTACTAGGGACTGTTTTGGGTAAACTGATAAGGCCCTGGCTAGTTTTCCTTAAGTATGGCAATATTTTGCTCTCGATTCTGCCAAAGCGTTACAAGCCTCGTATGGGCCTTGTCAGTTAACCTGGTTGAGACCGCATCAGAAGTAGGAAAAACTGACCAGGACCCTGTCAGAACCTCATCAAAAATTCTGCACGGGAATGTAATGGTTCCTAATAAAAATGAAGTTCTGTTCTAAATTTTTCCCAAATCCGGTAAAAAGGAGTTAATTAGTACGCATAGAATGGCATTAACATTTCAGTGCCTTCAAATGCGTAATAATTGCATTTTTGTACGAAATACCATTGAATGTGCAAATCTTGTGAAATCTGCTAAATAAACTATAATTTATTATTATTGAAGTGAAACTTCTTTGCGCTCGTCTTGGGGGAAAAAAATTGTTTACCATTCGATAAATCGATAGTGTAACGTACAGTAAGATGCAACGATGCCTACCCATCGAAACTTTGATTCGATATTAAAAGTTGTTCACCGACTATTCACTTAATGTACTCTATGCATATGCACTGCACTAAGTGAACGTACCCCTGGTTTCCTGTCAAACTTTAAATTGTAAATAAACACAAGATGTGTGTTATAACCTCGGATTATGTGATTAATTAATTATTATAATAATAATGAAGAAAAGGTGATGTGCAAATGTGTTAATGTGAACAAGTGTATAAAATTACAAAGTGAAAAAAATTAATTACTAAGTCTTTTGTTAGGAAAAGACCAAAAATCGTGTAATTTGTGTATCTTTTGATGAAGGTTAGAAAACTGTTTTGCATTATATTATTTCTAAATTTTATTTAATTTTTTAATATAAAATTTAAGTTAATTGAACAATTATTATTATTATTA
>UCOK01015982.1:0-18952 GCA_900474325.1 Synergus umbraculus
ATATATATATATATATATATATATGATCTTTAAAATAATTTGTAGAATTTAAAAGGATTTCGAAGGTTGTAGTAAAATTTTTAAGGATTTCATAGAATTTGATAAGATTTCTAAGGATTTTAAGAGATTTTAAATATTAAGAAATTACAAGAGGTTTGAATGAATTTTTAGAGATTTTTGCGAATTTTAAGTTGGAATTCAAGAGATTTCTGATTTTAACGGTTTTTATGAATTTCGAAGGGATTTCAAGAAGTTTTTGGTAGCTTCAAGAAATCTTAATGAATATTAAGTAATTTCGAAGGGTTTCATGAAATTTTATGTGATTTTAAAAAGTTTCTGAGTGTTTTAAGAGAATTTAAGGGATTTTAAATCTTATAAAGTTTCCAGGAATTTTATGAGATTTCAAAGGGTTTCAGAGAATTTTAAGGGATTTTAAGGAATTTTAAATGTTGTAATATAATTTTATGGAATTTTAAAAGAAATGAAGAGATTTTAATAATTTTCATAATGTTTTATGGAATTTTAAAGAATTTTGTTAAATTTAATGAGATTTCTAATATTTTAAAAGGATTTTTATGATTTTTAGAAGATTTTATAGAATTTTAAGGATTTCATGGAATTTCATGAGATTTTAAATAATTTTAATAGATTTTAAAGGACGTCTAGGGACTTGTCGTGAAATTTTAAAGGATTTCAAAAGGTTTGAAAGAGTTCTATGGAATTTTAAGAAATTTGAAATGTTATCCTGGAATTCCAAGGAATTTTAAGATATTTCAAAAGATTTCTAAGAATTTCTTGGAATTTTATGGAATTTGATAAGATTTTTAATACTTTTAACGGATTTTAAAGGATATAAAAGGTATTTCAATTGTTATCATAGAATTTGAAAGAATTTCAAGAAGTTTCTGGAAATTTAAAGAGATTTTCACGAATTTTAAGCGATTTCGAAGGTTTTCGTGGAATTTTTAAATTTTCTGGGATATTTAAGCTTGTCGTAGAACTTCGAAAGGTTTATGATAATTTTAAAGGATTTTAAACTTTATCATGGAATTTACAAAAATTTGAAGAGAATTCAAGAGATTTTGATGATTTTTAAAAGACTTTAACGCCTCTTGAAGGATTTTATTAAATTTTATGAGATTTCTAATAATTTTGAAGGATTTTAAGAGATTTTTCTGATTTTTAAAATATTTTATGGAATTTTTAACAGTTTCATGGATATTATCTAATAAAAGAATTTTTCAGATGATTCTTTCGTGTGCCGCGGAAGAATCGAATCCAATAATTTCTCGAGATTATCATCTCTTGAGAAGAATGATAGACACAGAGGAGTGTTTTATAGAAGTAACAGCTCTTGGAGAAGATTTAGCAATGGACGTGATAAGGTGAAATTATTCTACGTTTTAAAAGTAATGAAAGTTAAAAAATCGAATTTAAATAGGTAATTTAAGGACATGTAAGACTTACCCGATCCTACCTTACCGATATTTTTTTCTCCGCAACTTTACTTCTAAATTTATTGAAATATCAATTTGACAATTTTTGTAATTAAAGTTAAAACCTTAAGGTATGTTTATCTGGTCCTAAATATTGACATTTTTATAATAAAAAAATTTCAAATAATTTTCTTTCAATTTTTATAAAAATTTAAGACCAGATAAACATACCTTAGCATATTTTCTGTAACTTTAGAAATTTTCAATTTGACATGTCCACAAATTTAGAAGTAACATTGCAGAGAAAAAAATGTCGGTAAGGTAGGGATCAGATAAGTAATACATGCCCTTAATCTGCAAACTCTATTCCTAAACTAATTTTTCTTTTGTTTTCTCTTTCAGAATGTGGATGAAAACAGCCCATCGAGATTTGAACAACTACCAGTGGCGTCTCGTGGCAAACGCAATATCAAAATGCTCCCTTCCAATTTTTGTAAAACTCGTTTTCGCGGAAATTTGTCGCTGGAGAAGTTACACAAAACCAGCAGATACGCATTTAGCAAGTACCGTAATGGACAGTATAATGATGTTATTTGAAAGAATAGAGAAGCAGCATGGGAAAATTTTGGTTTTCCATGCCTTGGCCTATATAACAGCAGCAAAATCTGGTTTATCTGAGTCAGAATTGGAAGATTTGATATCTCTCGACGACAAAGTTTTGGACGACGTCTACCAATATCATTTGCCACCAGTACGTCGAATTCCTCCCTTACTTTGGACACGAATTCGAAACGATTTGCCCAATTATTTAAGTGAAAGAGAGGCTGATGGTGTGAGTGTCCTAAATTGGTACCACAGACAATTTAGAGATACTGCAAAAGAAAGATATTTCAAGAATATGAATCTGGCGACATATTTTCATTCAATGATTGCCGATTATTATCTGGGAATTTGGGGAGGTGGGATACCGAAACCTTTTAAGTACACGGAAATTCAAAGACACAGGTTCAATCTAACGGACAAAGAAGGCGTCGCTGACAGAAAAGTACCGGAACAACCACTTGCGTTTTATTCGAAAGAGGGGAAAATATCGCGATATAATTTGAGAAAGGTGATCAAAAATGGATCAGAATTAGTTTATTAAGGGTAGCTGAGTTCTGGCATAAAAATTGGATTTCTTCATTTTACTTTAGGGTGTTGGAGCCAAGTTCTAATCTAAAAATTCGATTTCTTCATTTTACTCAATAAATATTAAATTGGGAATTTTTTCCCTGCGTAGGATTAATCAATTTTTAACTAGAATTATGCGTACAGAGTGATAAAATATCTAATTCAAATATTTTTAAAATAAAATGAAAATATGGAATATTGAAGTCAGATTTTGAATTCTTCGTTTTAGGCAAAAAGTATTGAAATTAAATATTTTTTCGCTCTGTATGCAGTCTTATATTTTAGAAAAGATTGGCGCTGCAGAACGAAAAAATATTTATCTATAATTTTCGTTGAGTAAAATGGAAAATGGAATTTTGAGCTTAACAATTGGGTCTAACACCCTTAATATATATAATTAGATATTTTGTCATTCTGTAGTGCTCTTTACTTTTCAAGTAGAAATAATAATATGTGTGAAGAAATATGAAGAAATCGAATTTTTAAGTTAAAACTTGGATCCAACATCCTTGATGTAATTGTGGGTGGCCACAAGATTCAATTTTTTCATTTCCCTGACATTTCCCTGATTTTCAGACAAATTTCCCTGACAGAAAAGTATTAAAAATGTGTATAAATTTTGAATAATAATATTATTGAAATTTTTCAAAAATTTCGTATATCACTTTAAATATTTTGAAATTTAAAATTACTTCAGACCACTTGAAATTCGTAAAAATCTCTCAAATTTATGACAAACTTGGAAATCTCTTAAAATTCCTTGAAACATCTTAAAATTCGAGAAAACCCTTTAATTTTCACTAATTGATTTTAAATTCCTCAAAATTGTTTCAAATCCTTTAAGTTCCTCAAAAAAAACTTCAAAATCTTTTAAAATTCCTAAAAATTTCTTAAAATTTCCTACAATCCTTCAAAATTCCACAAAATGTTTTCAAAATCTCTTGAAATACTTCAAAATTCCACGAGGAACTTTAATATCTCTTACAATGTGTCAAAATTTCTTAAAATTATTAGAAATATCCAAATCCTTTAAAAATCAAAAATAATTTTTGAATTTTTGTTTTCATTTCACCAGCAATATTTAATTGGTCTTTAAAATCATTTTAAAAATGTCAAAATTTCTTTAAATTTTTACAAGCTCCGTAAAATCCTTTATAATTCCATTAAAAACTATTAAATCCTTTAAAATACGTAAGAATCTTTTAAAATTTTGTAAAATTTCACAAAATCTTGTGAAATCCTTTAAAATTCAATAAGGAACTTTGAAATTCCCTAAAATACATTAAAATCTCTAAATAAAAATTTTTATAAACAAAAACCTCATAAAATCCTTTGAAAATCAAAAATAATTTTTTATTAATTCCACAAGGAATATTTAAATTCCTTAAAATCCTTTTAAAAATGTCAAAAGTTCCTGAAATTTGTAAAGGCTTCTTAAAATTCTTTACAATTCCACGAAAAACTTTAAAACCTTTTAAAATACGTGAAAATCTCTTAAAATTCTTGAAAACCTCTTGAAATTCCAAGAAATTTTTACAAAATCTTTTATAAATCATAAAAATCTTGCGAGATTCTATAAAATTTACATAAAATCCCCTAAAATCACTTTGAAAAATCATAAAAGTCTCATTAAATCCTTTATAATTCTACAAGGAACATTAAAGTCTCTTAAAATTACTTTAAAAAATCAAAATTTCTTAAAATTCTTACAAGCTTTTTAAAATCCTTTAAACTTCCACAAGGAACATTCAAATTCCTTAAAATTTCGTGAAGTCTGTTAAAATTCCACTAAATAATTTTGAATATTATACAAATCTCTTGTAATTCCTTCAAATTCCCAGAAACCTCTTGAAATTATTAGAAACCCAAAGATTCGCAAAGAATGCCTGGAAATTCTTTATAACCCTTCAAAATTCTTGGAAAGTTTCTAAAATCTGTTAAATAAACTATAAAACCTATATGCGCAATACGAAAAAAATTATATAATTAGCATAAATGTCAATTTCTATTTTCTCTGATAACTACTCGAATTTCCCTGAGTTTCCTGACAAATTTTTTTTTCACTGACATTTCCCTGACTTCCCTGACATGTGGCCATCCTGTTGATCTAATTCCTTTTTTTTGGACCAAAATAAAAAATATTTCTATTGCAGTTTGGTGAATTGCCTTATCATCTCGTCAGAGCCCACAGATTTAAGGATCTTTTTGAAAATGTCTTATTCAATTATGAATGGCTTCACGCAAAATTGAGTTCTTGCCCCCTTCAAGCAGTTCTCTCAGATTTTGAGGACGCTTGCAATAACATTGATGATCAAAATTTAGTGAGGTAGAGTTTCCATCACAATAAAAAAAAATTAATAAATAAATAATAATGTTGAATTAACTTTAGAGAACTGATGTTGGTCGCTGATGCTTTGAGATTGGGTGGAGCGATTTTGGGAAATCATCCAGACATGCTCGCACCTCAATTAATTGGAAGACTTTTACCAGAAATTGGGAATAACGTTAACGTGCGAATGTTGTTAAAAGCTTGTGATGAAAATGGAGTCAAAGATTGTGCACTTTTACCATTATACCATTGTCTGCACACACCTGGTGGTCCTCTTAAGGTAAATGAATGAATTAATTATGCGAAATTATAATCACGAAATTATAATTAAAATTCGAGTGATCAACCCTTAGGAAAAATAATTATTTGTAATAAAAAAAGATACCTATAAAATATTTTCCATAGTATTCGCTCGAGGGTCACCAATTTGCAGTGTTTGGTTTCTGTCTCACATCCGATTATCGATACGTCGTCTCAATATCAAACAGATTTATCACTTGGGATCTGAGCACCAGTGATATGACTAGGGACGTTAATCCTGGAGTCGAGGGTATTATGCAGGAATTGGTATTAAGTCCAGACAACAGATACGCTGCATCCTATACAAATAATAATCAGGTTCGGAATATTAAATTTAAAATAGAAAATAGATTCCCAGTACCGACGTTTACCGACATAATGAGCCTTGAAGGGTTTATGTCCATGCTAAAATTTACAGATACCGGTAAAAGGAATCTGTAGTTAATAATAATAATAATAATAACAATTAAATTAAAAATAGATTCCTATTATCGACTTTTACCGACATAATCAGCCTTGCAGGGTTTATGTCTATGCTAAAATGTATAGATATCGGTAAAAGGAATCTGTAATTAAATTCGTAACATTAAATTTGAAATAGATTCCTAGTACCGACTTTTACCGACATAATGAGCCTTGAAGGGTTCATGTCCATGCTAAAAAATATAGATATCGGTAAAAGGAATCTGTAATTAAATTCATAATATTAAATTTGAAATACATTCCTAGTACCGAAGTTTACCGACATAATGAGCCTTACAGGGTTCGTGTCCATGCTAAAATGTATAGATGTCGGTAAAAGGAATCTGTAATTAATAATAATAATAATAATATTAAAAATTAAATTTAAAATAGATTCCTAGTATCGACGTTTACCGACATAATGACCCTTGCAGGGTTCATGTCCATGCTAAAATATATAGATATCGATAAAAGGAATCTGTTACAATAATTTTAATCTTTATTAATAATAATAATAATAATAATAATAATATTTATTAATTAATTTAGACAGTGGTCCTGAATACTTTGACGAGCGAGTTTGTCATTATTGACAATCCCCTACCGAATGACGAACCTGTGAATGGAATTCATCTCATGAACCAGTTTGTTTTCATTTTCGGAAAAAGCGGCTGGTGCAGATTCGATCTAAGAGGGAATTTGTTGGGGAACTATACGAGTCCTGAAGATACTAATCAGTGGTCGATTTTAGGTCTGATTTTTAAAAAATATTCTCAAAATTATTTTTAAAATACTTCAAATTATTTTTGTCCAAACAGATATAGAATATACGACCCTCGAGGAATATCGGATAATATTCTGGACCGGAAGTCTCGACGATCCTCTAATGTTGCTTCACACTTACAGAAAAAAAGGATCAATCGAACCTTTCCATTTTCACAGGTTTTTAAATTTTAACGTCTCTTAAATTGACTCTTTAAGGCCTTGTAATACTTAATACCCGATTTTAGTAATTTTCAATTTGTTATTTCAATAAATGTACAAGTAAGGTTGCAGAGAATAAATGTCGGTGAGGTAGGGATAGATTAAGTATTACAGGGCCTTAAGGACGTTGGACCCGAGTGTTAAGCTCAAAATTCAATTCTCCATTTTACTCAACGAAAATTATAGATAAATATTTTTTCGCTTTGTGGCGCTAATCTTTTTTCAAATAAAAGACTGCAGAATTCAAAATCTAATTTCAAAATTGAATATTTTAATTTTACTTAAAAAATATTTGAATTAGATATTTTCTCGCTCTGTACGCATAATTCTAGTTAAAAATTGATTACTTCTACAGAGGGAAAAATTCCAAATTTAATATTTGTTGAATAAAATGAAGAAATCGAATTTTTAGATTAGAACTGAGCTCCAAAACCCTTAAGTTATAATCAGATCACTCAAATAATTTTTTTTAATTATTTCTAGTGCGATGGTTATAACGAACGACAAAAAAACTCTCTATGCTTCCACAACGAAAGAAAACTACCGGATTTCAAAATACATAATCGACGAAAGTTCTTCCTATTGGGAAAAAGTTCTCGACATGCCAAGAGCAAATAACGACGACGTTGAATACCTTTTGCAACTAAAACTAGACAAGGAAGAGGAAACTCTTTTAGCCACAACCGGAAATGGATTCGTGGTCTGGTTTTTGGAAAGCAAGAGTGATGCGATTGTTCTTTTATTGCCGAATGGGGTCAGGAATATCAGCACAAGAATGATGAATTCCAGTTCGATTATGGTCAGCGGAACCAAAAATTACGCGGTCGCTGGAGTCAGGTTTTTATTTTGATTTTCAAAGTGTAGGGTGGCCCCAAGATTCAATATTTAAATTTCCCCTACATTTCTCTGATTTACAGACAAATTTCCCTGACAGAAAAGTATTAAAATTGTGTGTAAATTTTAAATAATATTATTGACATTTTTCAATAATTTCGAATAATATCACTTTAAATCTTTTGAAATTTAAAATCAATTCATAAAATTTAACATTCGTAAAAATCTCTCGAATTTACAACAACTTTTAAAAAAATCTCTTAAAATTCAGTCAAGTTTCTTGAAATTCCTAGAAAAATTTATTAATTCAACGAAATTTCTTCAAATTTATTAATATTTCATCAGATCCCTTCAACTTTCACTAATCTTTTTACAATTCCTCAAAATCCTTTGAAATACTTGAAATTCCACGAAAAACTTCGAAATCTTTTAAAATTCCTCAAAATTTCTTAAAATTTCCTGTACATAATACTTGAAAATTCCATAAAACTTTTTCAGAATCTCGTGAATTATTTTAAAATCCTACAAGGAATTTTAAATTCCTTCGATTTTCACTTATTTTTTTTTAATTCCTCAAAATTCTTTGAAATACCTTACATTCCACGAAAAACTTCAAAATCTTTTAAAATTTCTAAAAACATCTTTAAATACCTTAAAATTACACGAGCAATTTTAAAATTTCTCAAAATTTCTTTAATTTATTGAAAACCTATTAAAATCCCTTAAAATTCGCTGATATCTTTTGAAATTCCTAAAAGCATCTTGAAATATCTTAAAATTCCACGAAGAATTTTAAAATCTCTCAAAATGTATCAAAATTTCTTTAAATTAATGAAAACCTACTGAAATCCCTTAAAATTCGCTGAAATCTTTTGAAATTCCTAAAAAAAATTTTGAATATCTTAAAATTCTACTATACAATATTTAAAATTCCATGAAATCCTTTACAATTATTTTACAAAATCTTTTATAAATCATAAAAATTTTGTGAAATCCTTTAAAATTTCATGAGGAAAAAATTAATTCTTTAAAATCACTTTATAATTCCACGAAAAACTTTTAAATCCCTTAAAATACGTAAAAAACATTTATCATTTTTAAAGAAATTTTCAAATTCCCTACAATTCCACAAAATCTTTAGAAAATCATAAAAATCTTTTAAAGTCCTTTAAAATTTCTCAAGGAACTTTAAAATTCTTTAAATTCCCTAAACTTTCTAAAAATCTCATAAATTTTCATTATATTTAATGAGATCCCTTCAATTTTTACTAATCTTTTTAAAATTCCCAAAATCCTTAGAAATACTTTAAATTCCAAGAAAAACTAAAAAGCTTTCAAAATTCCTAAAAACATCTTTAAATGTCTTATAGTTCCACGAAAAACTTTTAAATCCCTTAAAATACGTAAAAAAAACTTTTATATATTTTGAAAACTTTTCAAAATTCCTTAAAATTCCACAAAATCTCTAGAAAATCATAAAAATCTCGTGAAATCATTTAAAATTTCTCAAGGAACTTTAAAATTCCTTAAAATTTTTTAAATTCCTTAAACTTCCTTAAAAATCTCTTAAAATTTCATGAAGTCCTTTAAAAATTCAACTAAATCTCTTAAATATTATACAAATATCTTGTAATCACTTTAAATTCCTAAAAACCTCTTAAAAACCTTTAAAATTATTGCAAATGTCTTGAAATCACAAGAAACCTAGAGGTTCTCAGAGAATACCTGGAAATTATTTATAATCCTTCGAAATCTTTGGATAGTTTCTAAAATCTGTTAAATAAATTATAAAATCTATATATGCAGAACGACAAAAATAACATAGTTAATATAAATATCAATTTCTATTTTCCCTGAAAACTACTAGCATTTCCCTTACTTCCCTGAGAAACTTTTTTTCCCCTGAAATTTCCCTGACTTCCCTGACATGTGGCCACCCTGAAAATGTATATCAAATTAAATAAAAATAGTAATAATGAGTTATAATTTGCAGAAAGAATTTATACGTCTGGAGTCTCGAAACGACAGATTTGGTGAAGATATTAGATGCTCATTTTGCAAGAATAATTCAACTGGAGGCACTGACAATTGGAAATTGGAACAGCGTGATAACCTCGAGCATCGACAGGAGCGTCAAAGTCTGGAATATCAATAATATTTTTGAGCAAGTCCACGTGATTGACAGACACGAATTGCAAATCGATTCCATTAGGTTTGCAATTATTTAAAAAAAATTTCTAGGATTTCAGTGTTGTTTTAAGAATATTTTCAGACCTTTGACTAATTTTTAATCAATTATCTAGTCTCGCAGAGCATTGCAATCTGGCAGTGACTGTGACAAGAGGATGCGTTGGGGTCTGGGACCTCCAATCTGGAAAATTGATATCAAAATTAGCCGATAGTCCCTTAGGAGCAATTGTAACTCACGCAAGTATAACTCCCGATGGAAGGTGAGTAACTAAATTAAAATTCAAAAGGAATTAATTAAGGGTCTTAGAACCAAGTTCTAATCTAAAAATTCGATTTCTTCATTTTACTCAACAAATATTAAAATTGGAATTTTTTCCCTCCGTATAATTATTCAATTTTTAACTAGAATTATGCGCACAGAGCGAGAAAATATCTAATTCAAATATTTTTTAAGTGCAACGAAAATATTGAATTTTAAAGTTAGATTTTTAATTTCCTCGTTTTATGCAAAAACTATCGAAATAAGATTTTAAAGATTTTTTCGCTCTGTACGTAGTCTCATATTTGAAAAAAGATTAGCGCTACAGAGCAAGAACATATTTATCTATAATTTTCGTTGAGTAAAATGGGGAATTGAATTTTGATCTTAATACTTAGGTCCAACGCCCTTAAGTCAATTTTTTTCATCAACTTCTGTTACCAGATTTTTTAATCTTCAGACACATCATTTCGACTGAATCTGGAAATGTCCTAATTTGGAATCGAATAACAGAACAGGTTTTATTTAAAGAGGATCAACCAGGAGTCAGACAATTGACTTTAATCGAGGATGCCTCTAAATTTATAGCAGTATCGAGACCGAATAACATGCCCGGAGTCGAAAGTACAAAAGCAACAGCTACTTTAATCATGAGAAATATTCCAGGTAAAAAAATTGAATTTCTTGCCAGAATGAAATGAAGCCACACTTAAGCGTTACTTTTGAGTTTATATGAAATCTTCCTTAATTTGCAGATGGAAGTCGAGTTTTCTCTTTCGAGTACACTGTAAGAAGCCAAACTGGAATTCCTTTTCGAGAAGTTGCTATAACTTCTGATGGAGCTTTTATCGTCGTTCCTGCTGCTGATAAAGGAAGCCGAGACTGCGTGATTGTTTATAACGCCAAAACGGGAGCCTTAATTAACAAAATCCAAGTGAAACTACCTGGATTTAAAGTAAATTATTATTAATTTGAGATTTTATTTTTTTATGCAATTATAAAATGATCTAAATTAAAAAAAATAATAATTTTGTAGGATATTGTGAGTATTGTGCCAATGCCAAATAAATCTCAATGGGTAGGAATTATTGGATCCGATAAAGGCAGTATAATGGATATAGGAAAGAAGAAAATCATTCGTACAATTCCAAAATGGAGCGGGAATATCAGCAGAGATGGAAAATATACTTTATACGCCCCTAGCAGGTTGTTTCTTACGATATTTATTTTAAAAATTTGCAAGAGAAGATCAGAATCTTAAATGTTATTTCTATATTAAATTTTTATTTTTATTTAGAGGTGGACTTGAACTAATCGAATTAAAAAAGGGAACGACTGTAAAGACGTATATTTCTAAAGTTGCAGAGGGAGTTTTCACTGTGATTTCCATGTTCAACCGGACAGATGAATACGTCCTTTATTATCACAGTGGACGAAAAACAATTCGAGTTTTCAGGCAAGTTTAGGAAATTAATTTAAAATTTTCATTTTTACAAACTTTTGAATTTAGAGTGTTTACGTCTCTCAATTCAGTTGAATTTTTAGTTTCCCTGTTCAATCACATTTTTCAGGGTGGCCACAAGATACAATTTTTTTATTTTCCTGACTTTTCCCTGACTTTCAGACAAATTTCCCTAACAGAAAAGTATTAAAAATGCGAACAAATTTTCAGTAAAAATATTATTGAAATTTTTCCATAATTTCGTAATTTTCCATAATCTCACTTTTAATATTTTGAAATCACTTCAAAATACTTAAAATTCGTAAAAATCAGTAAAATTCAAGACAAACTTCTAAGTCTCTTAAAATTTATTGAAATTTCTTTAAATTCTTAGAAACATCTTAAAATTCGATGAAATCTCTTGTTAATATCTCATTAAAACCATTAAATCTTCACTAATTGTTTTTAAATTTCTCAAAATCATTGCAAATACTTCAAATACCTCAAGAAACTTATAAATCTTTTAAATTTCCTACATTACTCCAAAATTCCACAAAATCGATTAAAAATCTTTTGAAATATTTCAAAATTACACTATAATATTTAAAATCCTATAAAATCCTTTACAATTTCACAAACTCTTTTAGAATCATAAAAATCTCGTGAAATACTTTAAAATTCAATAAGGAATTTTGAAATTCTCTTTGAATGTATAAATATATAAATAAAAATTCTTGGAAACGAAAACCTTACAAAATCCATCAAAAATCAAAAATAATTTTTGAAATTTTTTTACTAATTCCATGAGGAATATTTAAATTCCTTAAGAACATTTTAAAAATGTTAAAACTTCTTTAAATTTTTACAAGCTACTTAAAATTCTTTCCAATTCCACGAAAAACTTAAAAATCTTTTAAAATAGGTAAATATCTCTTAAAATTCTTAAAAAAACCCCTTGAAATTCCAAAAAAAATTCTACAAAATCTTTTATAAATCATAAAAAGCTTGTGAAATTCTTTAAAATTTCAATCAAATCCCCTAATATCACTTTTAAAAAATCAAAATTTCTTAAAATTCTTTAAAATTCCACGAGGAACATTAAAATCTCTTTAAATTATTTTTTAAAAATCAACATTTCTTAAAATTCTTACAAGCTTCTTAAAATCCTTTAGAATTCCAGAAAAACTTTTAAATCCCTTAAAATATATTAAGATTTCTTAAAACTCTTGTAAACCTCTTGAAATTCTTTAAACTTCTACAAAATCTTTTACGAATCATAAAAATTCTGTGAAATCCTTTATAATTCCATGAGGAAAATTTAAATTCTTTAAACTCACTTTAAAATAATTAAAATTTCTTAAAATTCTTACATGCCTTTTAAAATCCTTTTAAATTCCACGAGAATATTTGTAATTCTTTAAAATCCCTGGCGGAAGGTTCGGATTGAAATTCATTCCGAACCAATCCGAAAATTTCCGAATCATTCCGGAATTTGTGTCCGAACCAAACAGTTTCATTCCGATCTAATCCGAAGGATGATTTCAATCCTTTTTAATCTGTGTCTCAATTCCAAATTCAATCCGAATGAATCCGAAGCTTACCTTTTAATAATTTTTAATCCGTGGCCCCTAATCCGAATGAATCCGAAATCTATCCGAATACACTTTTTAATCCGTACTTCCAATCCAAATGAATCCGAACTTATTTTCTATCCTTTCCAATCCGAATGAATCTGAAAAAGTTGTGACTAATCACTTAAAAATAAAATTTATATTTAAAAAGATGTAAGTGCAAATATGTCACTGAACAGCATCCTTCACTTTAGATTGGAATCATTGCTTCGATCTCGGATTAGATCGGATTCATTCGGATTGAAATCCTTCCTTAAACCTCGGATTAGATCTGATTCATTTGAATTGAAATACATTCTTTGACTTCGGATTAGATCGGTTTCATTCGGATTAAAATTCTTCCTTTAATCTCGGATTCAGTCGGATAGAAATTTTGGATGACTTCAGATTCAGTCGGATAGAAATCGAGGATAGACCTCGGATTAGGCCAGATTAGATTCCTCTTTTTCATTTCGGATTAAATCGGATAGGAATCCTTAGATCGACCTCGGATTGATTAGGATAGGAATCTTTGATCGGACTTCGGATTAGATCGGAATGAAACTGTTTGCTTCGGATACAAATTGCGGAATGAAATTGATTCAAAAGGATACATTTTTTTCTATCCGAACCTTCCGCCAGGAATTCTAACAAGTATCTTAAAATCCTTTATAATTACTCGAAAAAAAAAACTTTCAAAATTTGTGACAACTTTTCAAAATTCCACAAAATCTTTAGAAAATCATAAAAATCTCGTGAAATCCTTTACAATTTCCTAAGGAACTTTAAAATTCCTTAAAATTCTTTGAATTCCCTAAACTTCCTTAAAAATCTCTTAAAATCGCTTGTAATCACTTAAAATTCCTAAAAAAATGTCTTGAAATCATTAGAAACCTAGAGAATCTCAGAAAATACGTGGAAATTATTTATAATCCTTCGAAATCTTTGGATCGTTTCTAAAATCTGTTAAATAAACTATAAAATCTATATAAGCAATATGACATAAGTAAAATAGCATAAATATCAATTTCTATTTTCCCTGACATTTCCCTAAGATGTAGCCATTTTCTTTTTGAAACAACGCTTTCATTTTTGGCTTGTTTGGCTTCAGTTGCTCCGAAATATATGTATACATATATATATATATATATATATATATATATACATATATTTCAGAGCATTTTTGAATCCTTCAATTTTCAGCATTCCTATCAAACATCAATATGTTTCTATATTAAAAAAATAATTCTAGGTCCTCGGATTGCGAAATGATAGCCAATTACCGAGTGCAGGCGGAATTAAGTGCAATTGATAGCACATATGATGGAAAAAGTATTGTTTTGGGAACAGTGGACGGTTGTGTTTCAGTTTTAGCGATTGCAGATTCGAAAAAACCAGAAATGAAAGAATATCTCTCGAATTTACCTTCTCGTGATGAAAAGGTAACTATTGTACTCCAAGAAAATCCACAAGTATCAATTATCAAACAATTTCGCATCACAAAAAATTGCAGAGCAAGAAAATAGGAAGGTTATGGTCGTTTTTGTCGGCTCGAATTTTATTCACTTTTCATCAATTCAAGCCAAACTAATTTATCTAAGAGAAGAAAAAATGAAAGTCAATTACTAAAGAGACCTTAAAACTATGAAAACCGGTAGTAGATATAATATTATTTCAGCTGTTTTGCAAAAACGAACCTGTATTTTCCGGAGCAGATGAAATTTTTTCCCATAAGGCCTCAAGTCGATTTCTCAAGTCACATTTCGAATAATAGAAGAGCATATATTTCTTATTAATCCCGACACAATACACAATTCATCGGCTTTCTTTCACTTTTACTAGAACTAGACTTTCTTAAATAATTTCTGTTAGACAATTTTATAAACATCAGACTCGAACGAAAGACTAACGAGAAATGAGCCGCCCTTATTTTTTCTTTATGTTTCGCACTCCGTGGTTTCGCATTCGTTTGTTGTGAGCAGGGCTGCCAACATGAGAAAATAAAAATGGGCGGAGCCGAATGTTGGCGTCATGCGCGCGCGAATTGGCGGGAAATTTGAATTGAAAAATGTTAAACTGTTGCCAATTAAAGTAAATTTATAAAGTGGGTGTTTTATTATTATTTTTTATTTTTAGCGATTATTTTCCGGTTGGCTACGACGGGTTCCGCCCGTGGGGCTTTTGCCAGGGACTAAATTTGCTTACATCGTTCGAAGAATCGCTAGAATTAAAAAATTCGACTCTGGAATGGAAAATTGAATTTGTCAATAAAATTTACTGGGCAATTGTCGTTTCAGTGGAAAAGGAAGATGGAAAAACAGCGAGCTGCTATCAAGTTCAAGGCGGCTGCAAGAATTGCGAGAGTTACGCATGATTTGAATAATATTGTGAGGGCTGGAAATGGAATTGCTGAGACTTCTGAGGAAATTCAAGATTAGGATTATAAACTTTTTGACAAACATTATTCTGAATTTTTTTAATCAATTTTAAAAATTCCCTGCATATATTAATCTTTCCAATAAATTTTTTTTACAAATTTCAGAATTTCGGATAAATTTGAAATTTTTTATAAATCACAAATTTTTAATATACAGAATTAAAGATTCTATAATTTTCTTGCTTCTTTTTAACTTGGTATATAACTAAATGTGCTACAAGTTTATAAATTACAGATACCAAATATCTTAAAAATACTAAATACATATTATGTATTATATATTAGTATTTCACAAATAAACAAACTGGATAAAATAAACAAGGATTAAATAACAAACACCTGGTAACGATTATGGAATTTATATTACATTTATTCTGTCTTTTTGATGTAGTTCTTAAACTTTTTTTCTCTCTCTTTCTCTCTCACACTTTTTCTCGTGATAAACGAATAGTGAAAGGCACTTGACGACTTATAAACATCTTTTTCTTTATACCTCGCGCGACTCAAAACGCCTTTTTCAAAATTCTCCAAATTCTAAAAAAAAATTTATCCGCTTTTCAAACCGCGCGATTTTAAATCACAATTCATGAAATCGTCAAGTGCCATCACGAGTGTGATAAACTCTAATGCATTCCTCTTTTCTGTTTCAAAATCGAAAACGTGCTTTTAAATAAAAAAAAGCCGAAAGATTCGCGAACTCGGCACTGCAAAATTCATTCTCTATTATCCACATTGAATAAAACAATGACATTTATAAAAAAAGGGATGCGTTTTTTAAAAAGAAAGTGTTTGACCTTAGAGTTTGAAACTCAATTCTTTTCCATCCTTCCAAAATTTTGTAGAATTTCTAAGTTTTCTAGAACGAAAATAAAATTCGGAAAGGACGGAATTTACTTTTCGGAATTCAATACCGTTTCATACGGAATTATTTGAAATATTTTTAACACTTTGCCATGCCCGCGAATCTTTATCTTTTAATAAACTACTTTTGTAACAATGCACAATTTTGTACAACTAAAAACTAGCAGAAACACCACAGGTGTTTCCACTCGCGACCACTAGAAAAGAGAGAATGTAAAAACATTCTAGTGGCTTTTTTTTCAATCCTATCTCGAAACCCTTTCCTAATTTATCGCTGGCAGCTAAGCTCTTTCGGATAAATTATTATTGCAAAATTGGATAATTAGAATCCTAAACTTATCCACCTTTTCATTTACTTTTTTTATATTCCCGTTTGTCCTGCTCGGTTTTATTTTAGCTAATCTTCACTGTTATTCGTCTCTGATGGCTCTTAAAAAATGCAATGTAGAATCGACCACACTAATTCCCCTCGTTAGGCTTAAAGTTGACTTGTCTGTTTTTTTCGTGTTTTCTTTTATAATTCTCTTTGTGTCCTTTCGCGCCATTTGCGAAGAAATAAATCCGCTGAAAAGTGTGCCAGCCTTTTTGTCCCTTTCAGCGTGTCTCTGCTTTTTATTGAGCGTTGCCGCCTTTTTGTGCCTGCTGTTGTTCCTGTTGTTGATCCGGTTGTTGTGTCTCCACTGCTGCTTGATCCTTCAAGTGTCTTTCGACCTGTAAAGATAACTTATCTTTTATTACTATTTTCAATACTATCAGGATGGCTACTAAACTCGAGGAAACAAATTCCCAGCCAATTACAATTGACAGAAAAATACTTGACGTTGAAGAAATATTCTTGTGGAATTTTAAAGATTTTTAAAAGGCTTGTAAGAATTTTAGGAAATTTCGATTTTTTAAAAGTGATTTTAAGGGTTTTTATTGGAATTTTAAAGAATCTCACAAGATTTTTATGATTTATAAAATATTTTGTAGAATTTCCTGGAATTTCAAGATCATTTCAAGAATTTTAAGAGATTTAAAATAGACGTGTGCATTTTGTCGGATCGAATATAGCATTTTCGATTCGACGTGCGTTCATTATCGAATTGGATTTTTCGATTCGATCGGAGCGTCCGTTGAATGTCGAAAAACTGATATTCGATCCGTGCTCCCGTCGAATCGGTTTTTTCGATTCGATCGGCGCGTCCGTCGAATTTCTAAAATCCGATATTTCGGATCGGTTTTTTCGATTCGATCGATGTGTCCGTCCAATTTTGATAAATATATTCCATATTACGGTTTTTATATTCGATTGACCCATGCATGACGTGAGGCGGAAAATCCCATATTTTGTAAGTGCTTTAGATTGAATCAGTTATTTACTTTTTTTTAGTTTTTTTACATATTTCTTTCAATTAGTTTCATCATTAAATCGAAATAAGTCGTTAAATCATATAAATAAATTAGTTAAAAATTAAAATGTGAAAAGAAAATATATTAAAATTAAAGAATTTAGAAACAATTCGAAAAAATTGAATTTTAAACTAATATACTCCGAACTTTTAAAGATTTCAACTTTCACCAGCAAGGCCAAAACATCTCAGAATGGTGAACCGATGGCCATTATTAACCATTAATTACGAATAAAATGAAAATTTGTGCCTAAATAAAAATACGGAATTTTTGGAACTTAGCTTTATTATTTTTTTTATTCAAAAAATTATTCAAATACCACGAGATACGTTTGATACTAAGATACGTTGCTACCCCATTTAATTAAGGAATATATTTATCTGTATGAAAATTTAAAAACCTTAAAGGAAAAACTATAGTTTCATGAAATGTATGGACTACGTATGAAATACTTGTTTAACTTTTGACATGCCTCAAGAATTATTTATTTATCCATTAGCGAAAATAAAGCGCGCGACTCGTTTCTTATACTGATTCAACGCTTTTTGTTATATAAGTTAAAATAATATTTATTAAAAAAAAAAAGTTTTAATTATATTTTTTAAAGCAAGAATAAGATATTGAAAAATATATATAAATTCTGATTTAGTCTTCAACAGAAATTTCATGGTTGGTATGCAATCGAACAAAATCTCGATTGTACAAAATAGCATTTGGTAGGGGATTAGAACGCAGAACTCGAATTTGGCAGACCAGAATTTTCTCATACGAACGATAAGTTCAGATTAGTAAGGGTATTTTGAGGTTATGTTTAGTCTCTTTCAACCATCAACATATATAAATGGACTGCGGGACCCTGTAGGAAAGCGCGTAATAATGCGTCAGGGAGAGAAGTTGTAACGGAGTGTAGTTTTTTCTCTTTCTAGCCGAAGTTAATTGGTTGAGCTCCACCAAGCTCCACCCACCGAAAATGCTCTCAACCAATTAGCTTCGGCGAGAAAGAGACAAAACTACACTCCGTTGCAACTTCTCTCTCTGACGCATTATTATGTGCTTTCCTACAGGGTCCCGCAGTCCATTTATATATGTCGATGGTTGAAAGAGACTAAACATAACCTCAAAATACCCTTACTAATAAATTAGGACCAATACTTGATGATTTGTATTTTAAAATATCCAATTCCGTTGAAAAAGACCAAACCTAACGTCCAAATACCCTAACTAATAAGATAGAACCAATACTTGAT